>CAIGRB010105041.1:0-12915 GCA_903798255.1 Fraxinus quadrangulata | reverse complement strand
GGCGCACTATTTAAAATGTCACACACGGCAACCAAAATCTAAAACTGGCTCTAATAAGAAGCCATCGCAACCTTACGGTAAGAGCAAACAAATCCAATCAACAAATACAAAAGGAACACAATGGCGACAAATTGCAGAAACTAAACGTAGTTGGCGGTAAAATCTGAATCTTGGAGCTTGCATTTCGTTAAGAAGATGATTTATCACCTGTGGTTACAAAAACACATATTATTCGTAAGCACAAGTGCAACATAAAGCCCTCGACGCCCATTACGTTCAACCCAAAGATAAAATCAAATAAAAAATGTAGAATCGATAATATTACAGATTTTACACTTACGTGGAGGCGTATAAGTAGAAATCGGTTCAAGGACTAGGGTCTTCTTCTTCACCAGCTAAATGATCAAGAGAATTCTGGGAATTTTTGTTCAATTTCTTTCATTTTTCACTCTATGTAAACATGAACTTGTGGACACGCACCATATAGTGGTGGACCAAAATATCCTTTCCAAATGAGTTGACTATGGTGCACACGTCTATTTCACAGATCAATTGAACCAAATGACATGAAAATGACTATTTTCATATGAATAGGTTAAAATAAAGATGTAAATATCAAAATTGAAACAGTTCGTGTAGCAAATAAAAATGGTAGAGACGTTTTATACTAATTATCTAATGTATCATTCCATAAAAGTCAACAATCTATTCAAATCGTATTTCGAATCCCATTGTTGGAACCGATCGAAAAAAAAAAAATATTTCTTGGCTGACCCAAAAATAAAAACTAGACACTCAAAAAATAATAAATAAAAACAAAAAAAATAAATCTATGGCTTGATTGACCAAAAACATCCATTGCTAATGAATAACGGATAATTGATATTTGGAAGTTTCTTGGATTTTTGGTTGCTACTTCATTAATAAGTAACAACATCGTTCATATATTTTAATTAGCCGTGTAAATTAAGGAGAAAATCAGTGAAAATAAGAAGGTTCTTAGTATTTTTAGTTGCTACTTAATTAATAAGTAACAACGTCGTTCACATACTTTAATTAGTCATGTAAATTATGGGGAAAAAATTAAAAATCAGTGAAGATAAAAAGTTTCTCAAGTGTTTTTTATTGCCACTTCATTAATAAATTACATCATCCATATATTTTAATTAGTCGTGTAAATTATGGAGAAAATCAGTGAAATTATGATTGAAATTATCTTATATACGTCCGATTTGTTTAAAATCGTTTTTATAATTAAATATTCTAATTAAACTAAAGAAGCAAATGAAAACAAAATTATCACGTCTACGTCTGCATCTACACAAGTCATGTTGTGGATCCGTTCCAACCCTACATCTAATTATGATATGATAATAAATTTTATCAGTAGATGTAAGAGAAGAATAACGTTGATCGATTACTGAGTCAAATGAAATATAAAATAAAATTTTATTGCATATGGACTTCAACTACCTAAGAGCACAAATTTATCACACTTCTCAATTTTTTTTAATTAAAATTATAAATATGTGAAAAAGAATTTGTGCACGCCTTGAGGGACAAGGACACACACAGACGGAAGACCTCTCTGGATTTAATCCAAAAGGCAAGACTTCATGTAAAGTGAAGTGTAGAACAAGTCATTTATATTTTGCAGGTTTTTCTCTAAGACTTGAAAGTGGAGAGATTAAGACAAGCCGATTTCGTAGACAAGTAGTATGTCATGTTGTAGGTGTGGAAATAGTTATAAATAATATAAATTTATAGATAAAGTATGTGATATGGTAGGGTGGACTGGAAATAGACATAAATAATGCAAAATTCCACTTCAAAATTCTATTTCCGGGTCGTTTCCCAGTCAGTCAGACTAAGACCAGGAATTCTAGATAAATTAGAGGAATGGAAAAAATAGGGGTGCCTAAGTCAATATTAAATTTAGTTCAAAAAAATAAAAATAAAAAACAGACAGAGTCAGAGACAGACAGAGAGGGAAGTATAATCGATAATATAATGTATACAAAATTATGAAAGAAATATAAGACGAAAATTCTTAAAAGTAAAAAAGATTGATAATATAATGCATACAAGGTGGTGATATGGCAGTTATGTAGCCGCCTACCTACTCGTGTTCGNTGTAAACGCAGAAATTTATATTTTTGTTAAACTCTCCTTTTTTTGGGTTTAGGACAAGCTATAATACATAGACGGAGTTAAAACTGTACGAATGAATATTTCTGTACATTTTTAAATAAAATAAAATAAAAATAATATAATATAATAATATTTAGAAAATAAAGCATTTACAATTATACTTTAGCGGTCTGCAATAGCACATCTAGAAAGAAGATTGAAAGCCATTTAGCGGTCTATTAGTATTGATAAAGTCGCATCGCTTGTGCTGTGAACAAATCCAAGGCTATACTGGACATTACAAGATAACAATAACGTTGTGCATTCCACCATTAAAGTATATTGTAGAAGTCGGCCCTTACTAATATCTAATCCCATATTGGTGATACAAGCATATTTTTCATACATTTCGAACTTAGGAAGAGCTAAATTTATGTAAGTTGAATCACAGCACAAGTTACACCATTCTGTAATTCTTTCTCGTAGGGATGATATATTTGTATCAAACGTAAAATTTAAATTATTTTGAAGTAACTGAAGATAATGTACAGTCCATGCAATTTCAAGAACATTGCAGTTAGGAAAAAGATATTTGGTACGCCGCAAAAAATATTTTTGAATGTGTTTTTTAATCTCGACACATACCTGCAATAGGGAGAATCCTCACCCGTAAACTTTAAGAAGGCTAAGGAAATATTAACAAAGATGGCATAATAGAATTTAAATTGCAAAGACGAGATTCACTTTTTATAGAAGATGAAAATATGCTTAATAAATTATGAAACAAAAATGCATATGTTCTACTCGTCTTAAGTTAAAACTGCGTCATATCGAAATTGATTACAAAATATAGTTATCTCGTTGTTTGTGACGAATAAAATTTCTTAGACTATTATAAGTTCGTTTGAAATCTGTGTGAAAAAATTAAATTGAGAAAAATATTTATGGTGAAGGCGGCATTTGCGCCTCCATATTTCTGATTTATATTCCCAATTTTATCTAAAATATATTCCAAAAGATTAGCACAAGATTTTATCATTAACCGTAAATACTAAACATTACATATAATTATATTCAAATACCTAACATGAACGAAAAGAAAATACTAACTCCTTTAGATGTATTAAAACAACATCGTTAGTTATGCAATGTGTGCAAGATACATTAAATATTTTATTAATCAAATTAAATTATTGTAAACAATGTGCGATTATTTGTGCAACGTGACGAGTCAGTTCATCTGTTGCAACGTGTTTGACAACAAATAGTTTTTCAAGAGTTAAATTATCATGATCAAGATATAATGCTACCAAATATACATAAAAATTACTACATAGCATCAAATGGTAAAGAAATACTACCTCCATAGTTTAAGAAGAATTATTTTAGTTCTTTTATTTTACCGTACATCGTAACACAACTAGTCGTTTCATTGGATTTTTGAAAACAACGCAAGAAATTGAACACACTATTTTCATTCCAAGAATATGATGATGAGCTAGCTGCTAGCCGTTACGTGAATTAAGGTAAAATAACACAATAAATAAATAAGTAGTAAAAAAATGTATTTCCGAAGAAATTGTGATTCAAAAAGTGATTAAAAGTTAAACAGAGTGATAGTTATAAAATTATACTTCAAGTAGTAAATAGTAGAGAGATTTAGAGAAGAGCATGCTGAAAATGAATTGTAAATTTGTGATAAACTTTGATTCCCAAAGAAGGCATATTTGTAGACCCGAATTCTAAAAATAAAAAAATAAGAATTTGAAATTTTAATTTGAGTTTACCATAAATTTTTGATTTCTCAATGGTAGGCAGACTGCCATTGACTGAATCCACGCATGCAGACTTTTACTTAGGCGACCCTACTCGGCTAGTCTAGTCCCGCTCACAATCTGAGAACAATCTCAACTCGTGAGTTAATAAGTGAATCCAAGAGTGGCTCATTATGGGGAATCGTTGCTCGGCTAGCTAGTGGGTCAACGAGACGAACCGACGATCAATTCATCATACTTTCCGCTCCTGATCTAAGATCTAGTTCACTTATATTTATAACTTAAAAAACGAAATTCGTTGAAATAGTCACAATCAAGACTCGTAAAATATTATTGAGTCCGTCAATATGAGTTTCATATATCAATAGGAAGTCAGCGTGGTCTAGAAAAGATTTGTAAATGTGTTTCAATTAATCAAACTGTAAATTTCTTATCAATATTCCCAATTTTGTAATAAATATTATGGGAAAATGGTAGCCGTGTAATAAAGACTATGATTGCAAAAGTAGTATTGACTGAAACTATCATAAGTCAATCATTGATACATTACTTCTATTCGCAGGTTACACTGTCTTAGTGTGGCCAACAAGAAAATTTCCAAAGGTTTTTCTGAATCTAAGCCTAATCAATGGTCTTGAGTTAAATCTATAGGTATATTGAATAACACATATTTTAGATCTTCCTTGTTTTAATTTATTATACGGTATGACTTATTATTATATACTCGATAATCGAAATTTTAGACTCAATTACAACCAATAGTATTACAGTATAATTGAGTTCATTTACTTAGTTCATGTTTGGGGTGGATTAAAATCATATTTTTAATAGATTTTGATAAAGTTGATAAAACATATGGTTGAAAAGTTATAAATCCCATGAAATATGTGGTTAGAATTAAATGTTGAATTTAACTATATATTTTTATCATATTTTAATTTATACCAAACAGCGGCTTAATTTCACACGTCAATAGAAAGTCACGCTATCCCGATACTCTCAAGACTTCTACATGTGTTTCAGTTGAAAATAGCGAGTGGAGAAAAAAAACTGAACAAAAAGAACAAGCTCGAAGTGTGCGCGAAATATTTAACATTGAAATTAATATTATCAAATGTGTGTGAAATGTGAACTGGTCAAAATTCGTTTTCATTGCTGGCCAGTCACGGGGCAAAAACAAGATTTAAAATTATTTTGCTGGAAGCCACGAATAATATCAAACTGAGTCAGTCAAAGCACCGTTCAAAGAATCAAAGTCAACTGCCACCTTCCCAAAATTGTGTAATGTGCTTTCTTCGATCTTCCCTCCTCTCTTTATTTAAACTCCAAATTCCTTTCATCTTTCTGTCAGCAGACAAAAACATTTGACAAGACAAACCCCCATACAGTTTTTCTTCAGTTTCTGGTTAAGGAAAGAAGCAAATGGCAATAATTGAAACACCAAGAAGAGAATCAACAACCCCTATTACTCCCCGAAAAGCAATGGCAACCCTCTTCTCTTTCTCTAAAACGAACTCAGCCATATCTTCCTTTTCGAGTCAATTTGCCCCTCCAACGCCGTCCCACACTTTTTCCGAGTCGATGATGGAAGAAAACATTGAAAACGTAGAATCCATTATCACAAAATGGGATTTGAGAAGCAATTCGTTCGAGAAATTCACCTCGCTCTTTCAAGAAAGCAGAAAGGAGGCCAAAGAATTCATCAAGAGTGTCAAGGACCTACGCAGGGCTATGCATTTTCTGATTTCCCAACATTCAATGTCCAATAAGCTAGTCATGGCACAGAAGTTGATGCAAATCGCCATGCATCGGCTCGAGAAAGAATTCTATCAAATTCTGTCAGCAAATAAAGAACATTTGAATCCCGAATCAATATCTAGCCGATCATTGCATCTATCACGATCACTTTCAAGTAACTCGGATGATGAAGGTGATGTCAGCTCTGTTAACAAAATTCAGGTGGCCAGTGATTCGATATCCGAGGTGGAAAGCCTCTCCGTACTTGCTATGTCTGACTTAAAGCTGATTGCTGATAGCATGATCAGCTCTGGTTACGGTAAAGAATGCATCAACATATACAGAAACATCAGAAAGTCAATTGTGGATGAAGCACTATATCGTCTCGGCCTCGAACGTTTCACTTCATCCCAGATCAACAGGATGAATCCCAAGGCTCTTGAGCATCATGTCAGTAAATGGATTGATGCCGCAAAGATTGCAGTGAGAACCCTCTTCCACAGCGAGAGATTTCTGTGTGATCACGTATTTACTGCAAATGAAACAATAAGAGAATCGTGTTTTTCTGGTATAACAAGAGATGGAGCTACTAACCTGTTCAGATTCCCGGAACTTGTTGCGAAGAGCAAAAGATGGCCGGAAAAAGTTTTCCACCTGATGAACCTGTACGAGGCAATATCGGATATCTGGCCAGAAATCGACTCAATCTTCATGTATGAATCCCTCTCAGCAGTCAAACTACAAGCTTTTTCTTCTCTCCACAAACTCGATGATTCAATTCAAACAATTCTCTCTGAGTTTGAGTCATCAATTCAAAGGAATTCATCAAGAGCCCTGGTTCCTGGGGGTGCAATTCATCCATTGACCAATTCAGTGATGAATTATGCGTCTTTGCTAGCCAACTACAGTGGAGTACTCTCCGATATTATTGCTGATTCAGGAACTCTACCGCATTCACCTTTCCCAGAGTCATATTTTCATAGTCCGAGCCTGGAGGAGACTCCAACCTCGGCTGTCTCTGCTCGACTGGCCTGGATCATTCTGGTGCTTCTTTGCAAACTTGACAGTAAAGCTGAACTCTACGATAACATCGCCTTATCGTATCTCTTCTTAGCTAACAATCTCCAATTTGTCGTTGAGAAGGTCCGCAACACAACACTCAAGTTCCTCCTCGGGGACGACTGGTTATCAAAGCTAGATAGAAAGGTCAAACTATATGCAGCAAACTATGAAACACTGGCTTGGAATAAGGTGTTCTTGTGCCTACCAGAGAATTTAACTCAAGAAATGTCACCTGACACCATTAAGGAGCATTTTAGGCAATTCAACTCAGCCTTTGATGAGGCCTATCGAAGACAAGCTTCCTGGGTGGTTCCGGATTCAAGGCTTAGAGATGAGATAAAAGTGTCCATAGCAAGAAAACTAGTGCCAGCATATCAAGAATTATATGACACATATTTGGCAATATTGAGTGAGGAGAGAAACTTGGAAGTGTTGCTGAGGTTTTCACCTAACAATTTGGGAAATTACTTATCAGATTTGTTCCACGGGACCGTGGTTCCCAAAATCTCATCCTCATCACCTTCCCGTGTATCACGATGTCTTCCCTAATGCCATTATGAACTGATAAATACCTATTTATATCAACTTATTTCCTTCACAAAATTTTCTGTATCAAGTGTACTTTCTCACGTTTTAGAATTCAATATATTTGTCTTGTAAAAGGGTAAACCATCTATACAGAAAAACCTAAATTACAGAGCGTTTTTGTCAATCAAGTGCTCAGAGTTAGATCCGAAAGCATTAGTTTATAAATTACACGATGAAATTTCAGCAAGGACTACATTCTGCACAAATAGCATTTGGACAACAGGAGGTAAAATTATGCAAATTATAGAATTGAACTAATATAAAGTTAATTGTAAAAAGTTATGAAGCAAAAAGCCCCAGGAAGCAGGATTTATAACAGAGGAAATGAATCAGAATATAGATAATGTGAAAGAAACAAGAATAATTTAACATTTACTGAAACCATTATATTCAAACATCAAGTGTTATAACATCTAAATATTCAATACAGAAAATGTGGATATTTTGTGTTCAATAAAATTTGACAAAGATTTTTAATAAGCTTATGCAGAAATATCAACTGCATAAATATTTTAAGTCAAAATTGCTGTCAAAGAAGAGATATACATATATGAGAACTGGAAGTTGCCACAGCAAGTCATGTACTACTGCCAACTTGTTCTGCTGGCCTAGTTATAGATTGCCAACCTGCACAGATTCGAAGAACAGCCTTGAGAGAATCTGATGCTGGTTCTAGTGTCCATGTAGGGTAAAAATCACTTGGATGGAAAATGGATTCTTCCTTTCCAATACTTCGTATACTTGCTTGAGCTCCATTCAGGAATAAATCTCCTTCGGATATAATTGAACCAGATTTTGTCTCATCTTTATCAGCAGCCTAAATGATAAAGACAGAACATGAAGTTGATAACCAAACATTTATGAGAGCATGGAAATGAAAAAAGATGATAAATAAGGAAGAAAGAAATAGAATGTGACCATGGTCCAAAAATTCAGTTTAGCTAACATAATTCTCATTTGAACTGCTTAATTTCATTTCTATCCCTCAACTTCTTTCCAGTATATAAGAATTTTAACCTTAGATTTCGGCGGTCAAAAAAGCACCATTATGTTTAAAAAAAGGAAACTCCAAAATCAAATTAGGGAGATTAGAGAAAGTAAAAAAATTTAAGTGCAATCGCTACATGTCTATATAACGTCACTTCATTTCGAAGTAGACTGATTTAATTTAGACCGAATGCTCACATAAATGATATACTGGCTTTCAATTTCTCAAATAACAAAATTACAATGAAGTGGCTCATAAAGGCATGACACTACATAGTTTTAAAAGGATTTTCTAAAATATTTACCTGGTCCTATCTACAATTGATACAACTGGTATGGGTGGTCCAATAGAATATTTTGATAGTAAGGATGAGGTTTTGAGCATTGTATTCTGTCCCCTTTCGCATATACAACTTTAATAGACAAAATTACCAGTAACACAGTGGATGAATAACTTAAGGAGTTGCCACTTATGCCACACATTCCCAGTTAGTAGAATTGTATCCTTTTGGGATCCTTTCGAGCTACCGTTGTTGCAATTTTTTGTCTTTGCAGGCCAGTCTACTGCGTTAGTGCATTATGCTCCTCATTTTGTAGATTATGTTGCACTTTTTATGGATGAGTTGCACGGATTATTGCTCTTTGGAGTTTACTATCGATATCTGGTCCAAAGGAAAGATAGTCCCCTTGGTGAGATGATGTTATTGAGGATAATTTAGACATTCGATTATCGTTATTTGGTTAGGAAGAGGGATTGCCCTCAATGGATAAGAAGTTGTGGTCTATCACGCGGTAGTCGAGTTCTCTCAGCCAGAGAAAAATTGTGGAGACCATAATAGATATATTATATGGAAAACTTCCCAATTTATATACTTGTTTTAGGAAAAGTAATTAGAATTTTATTTTATAGACTTTGTATTATTTTATCGGTTATTTCCTACTTAAATTAAATTAGTTTAAACTCTATATAATAGAAGTTTATGCATTGTAATAACTAGACTTTGATATTGAATAAACTAATATTTTCTCCTAAACTCTCTCTATTCTCTCCCTCTTCTTTTTCTCCTCTGTTCTTCTTTCTTTCTCAATCTCGTTCTTGTTCAAATGTGTTCTACATCACACATATCTATTCTAGGCAATTGAAAATCGCATATTGTAACAAGCGTCAAATGCTTATGCATGAGAAGGAGAGGACATATGTAACTTAAACTAATGTCCTAAACAAGGAAAAGAGAAACAGATTTTCACAATATCTGTTTTACAGCATCTAAGATGCCAAAATAATTCAGTCACTGTCGCATCTAATTTATGGAAACAGGAATTTGAAAGACAAAAATCTTATCCTTGGAAAAGTGACAATTGTAGAGGAAATATTTTGTTAAGATAGCATTATTCATGAACATTACTTTGCAAAGGAACGCTCTTGTGTTCCCGTCACTTGAAAGAGAGAAATAAGTCTTGGAAAAGTCAGAATTTGCAAGGACACAGTTCGTCAAGGACATTACTTATTAAGCCTTTGTTTGACAACCATTATTTCAAAACCCTTTTTTTCTCAATTTGTTTTCAACCACTAATTTGCACAATAAAATATTTTGCACGTAAACCCAAAAAATTTTCCTACTTTTTTAACCATACATTTCCAAAAAAAATCACCGTTCCAAAACTCATTTTTCCCAAAAAAAAAAAAACTCTTTTAAACGGTTGTCTAACGGTGGCTAAGAAAATGCTCTTGTTCCTATTCCCATTCTTATGACCTCGACAAAATACACGATTCTTTAAATCATAAAATTATAAAAGCAAATTTAACTTGATACGATTTCAAGTTACCTTCTCTGTATAGTATTCGAAAGTTTTTTTCTTCTGTCCTGCTTCATAGATGTTGCATTGAGAATATACCTGGTAGCATAGAAGACCCAAAAAAGTATGAAAACACAAACTACGATTCTAAGCTACTGTAGACAAACTGAAAAGTAATTTAGTTGTATGATTGTTTCTGTGCATGAAATAACAATAGATTACCTGTGACTCTACGCTAGCACAAACAGCATATATGCCCCAACCTCTGGTGTAATTATTGTATAAATGAACTTTTCCAAATCTAACACGAGGTTGTCGTTGTCGTGTTCCATCAAACAAACAGTGATGAATTGTCACTCTAATGCATCTATCACCAATATGAGAGGGGTCAGCTCCAATAAGCATAGTCTTATCATGTCGTGTGAAGTAACATCTGCAAAGAAGAAGTCATCAGGATCCTATGATATATAAAGTAATTTAAACTACAGAGCTTATGATGACAAAATTACCTAGAGATAGTAATATCAGTGCTTTGCCTTGTTATGTCAATAAGTCCGTCATCATAATCACATAAGCTGCAGCGGTCTATCCATATATGCCTAGAATTTGGTTTAATTTGGATGCCATCAACATCGTGCCCTCTACCACCTTCAAACTCCAGGTTGCATATAATAATATGTTCACATTCCTTCAGCCTCAAACCTTTACCAGTGATTTTTATGCGTTGGCCACGACCATCGACTGTCTTATAAGAAGACAAACTTAAGTAGGAAGAAAGATGAATCATGCCAGAGACTTCAAAAACAATCCAAAGGGGTTCTTTTCTACGACATCCATCGCGAAGTGATCCTGGACCATCATCTAATAGAAGGAAAGTGTTCCGTGTGTCAAACTTGAGTAAGCTATAATCAAAAGTAATTGATAAATGATAATGTCAACCTACTAATTTAGCATATGTTTTCCTCATGTTTATAAACATTAAATTTACTTTTTATTCACACATTTCGAGAAATCCACGAGTAGAATCCACTTATCCACCCACTTATTTCTATCCATTTATAATTTAAATTATTTATAAACACTTCCCAAACATGCTTTTACATCCCTTTTTGTCACCAAATCAAGGGGTTTATTAATGAGTTTTGAAATCAAATGGTGAAAAATGTAGCCTACATCATGCACGCTTCCTTTCTTCTTGTGCGACGCAAGGTATTGCCACCACTTTGCTCAAAACCTATAGCTCATCGCACAAATGCAATCCACTCTATACCACCCAAAATCATGCTCAGGAATCCATCGTTGTTTCAAGCAAGATCGTGCATTATTGTGTAACTAAGCATGCTCTTGGGTACAATGACTTTTTGAGCCATCTCATTCAAAAGCTGATGACAAATTCATTTATTTAAATTTAGCCTTCACCATTCCCTCGGCAAGCAGCCGAATTCAATTTTTTATCGAAGATCTTGACGCATGGACAAGTTTTGGCACCATGCAATGTCAAACCACTCCAACTAAAAGCTTAAATTTTCTATTGGGAAGGGAGCTTTTTTATTTAAATTTGTTAAGAAATATAAGGTTATTTTGTTTTATTATTTATTAAGGGTAGAATAGTCTTTTTTTTAGTTTCCTTTATTTAGCTTATATATAGTCTCTTTGTACTTAGTTTTTTTATTCAATTTCATTATACAGTATTAATGAAACTCTAGCCTACTCTTCTTTTTCTTTATTTCTTTGGATTGTTTAACAAAATTTAGATACAATCGGCTTTTGAAAACAAAACTTAGCCATCATCTGGTGTAAACAGCCCCTCAAGAAAACAAATCAAAAAATGCGTTCTACCCGTTAATGTCAACTTTTGTACAAAATAAAAATTTCTATCACGTAAAAGCAACAATTTCACAAATAATTTACTATTACAAATGTAATTAACAATCCTACACGAAAATTGCAACTATTTTTTTTCGGTTTTTTAAATCTAAAACACAACTTTTAACAGCAGAAAAAATAATATAGTACTGAGAATATAAGGAAATCACCGGCCAAGTTGGTGACGTGATAAACCGGTCCATGAAGACCGCCGACGGAGAACCGGCCGAAACCCTCAGCCTGACCGGCTAATGCTCTGAGATGTGAATCAACGTCAGTGTACGGCAATGATGCCATGCCCTTTTTTTTTCTTTGGGGGTCTGAGAAATCGTTACGACCGTTAGAGCTGAGCACGGGCGTTGAAATGGTAGAAAGCGGTAACTACAGCCGTTAAAATGAAGAGATTTTGACGGAGAAATTAACTCTTCATATTGCATAGGATAACTACACCGTTATTGTTGTGACTGGAAGTTGATCCTTAATCTTTAAAAATGAGCAAAATAACCTCCAACATTTAAATATATTCGATAACCAATGACTAAAGCATCCAAATTAGGGACGAAAAATTATTACCATCCCGTTTCGATTATTATTACTTTTAATTTATTTTATGTTTTACGATTTAAAATATCTTTAAAAAATAAATAATTAAGTAAACATTTCTTATTTTAAGAAAGTCGATTATCGGTTCGAGAACGTAAGGTGTCCCTTCTTTTTGAGGATAAGAATGGGTAGAAAAAATATCTTGAGCCAATGTTCAAGCACCAGGTAAAGCTACTCCACCTCGTCCTCGACAAGGAACCCCTCTCTGTCACAGGCACGAAGTCTACTACAATACTTAGCTAAATTTCCGCCTTTGATGGCACTGAGTTTCAGCCAATCCGAAATCTCACAACACACACAAGTATAATTAAAACAAGTATGGAACACAGTGATTTACATGAAAACTCAACTCGTATATTATTACTCCACA
>CAIGRB010105014.1:109040-123887 GCA_903798255.1 Fraxinus quadrangulata | reverse complement strand
AATCAATTCACCCCCCTCTTAGTTAGTTATTCTTGAGTTATCATAATGAACATTTTGAATATCCCGTTCCTTTTTAAGACTATGAAAAAATGTTGATTTAATATCTTGTGATTTTTAATGACTTTTAAAATATTAAATATTCAAGAGACTTTTAAAATATTAAATATTCAAGACTTTTATGAATTATGAGTAAGCCTTGATTAAATAAACTTAAAACTTTTTACAAACATGCTACATATACATTATTTTTTTACGTTAATTTTGATATCATTCCAGATGTCACCTATTATAGCTTGAATTTTCCCAACACCCATTCACATCGCTGGTCAGATTTTGACACATAGGAAAAATGTCCTCATTAATGTAAACAATAATGTACATCTAGAATAATTCAATTTTTTAAATCTTTAAAAGCATCACTTGAATATATCCCCTAGTTCTATAAAAATTTAAGAATATCAATAGAAGTTCACGAAATCCACATAAATCTATCGCTTAAAATAAGTCTTTTAATTAAATAAGTGCTGAATTCGTTTGATAAAAGAAGCCAAGCATTTGAGATTTGATAAAATATCTCTTATTAACATAGAAAGTATTAGAGTTTGATTTGATTTGATACTTGTAGTTCGCGACATTTTGGGCTTTTTTTGTTACTTTAGACTCTTAAAGCTGCCAATCTGTTGACCAAAAAAAAAATACTATTTTTTGTTTTTTTGAGTTCTCTTTCATAATCAAAATTAGGGTGATAGAATAATTACTTCAAATATTGTTTTGAATGAAAAATTCTCGTGTTTGAAATCTATTGGACTCAAATACTTGCCTTGCTTTAATTAATATACATAATTATAGAGGTTAAGAGACATTTTTTCTACTAACCAATACATTTTATTAACAACATCAATCAATTGTTTTCAATATTACTGAGGGCCATTCGTGTCCGATTGTTACTTGTTAAATATTTTGTTACCCTTTCATTATATTCTAAAATATATTTGACTCGAAACACTGGCGAAATCAGAATTTTAAGTTCATGCTTTGGGGCTCACAGTAAATTTTACTTTTAAGCTACAGACTTATTATTATTAAAACACTCAAATTTTAGTGTTTAATATAGTGTATTTGTAAATTCTAAAACTAAATTATAAATGAATTTTAATTAAATTATTGACACTGGACAACAGTCTATCAGAATATCCTATACTCAATTTCTAATGGTTCTGACTGCAACGTGCAGGTTGAATCTGTGTTCAATTAGTTTAAACAAAGTGTGAAAATTAAATAGGAGATTAGAACTTAAACACATGATATAACGTGTTAAAGCCTAAAGAAAAACATCCACTGCACCATGTCATGGGTCAAACAATTTACTAATTAATTGATTAAAAAAAATACAATAGTGTCCGTATTTGTAATTTATCAAAATTAACAAAAGAACGATCAAAAGAACTAGAACAACTCCATTTATATATTCTTCTTTTGTACTCGGTCGCAATCGCCATTTGAATTAAGAATCAACATTCTTAACTTCACGCTAAGCAGCTTGATCAATATACTGGGATTGAACATTCAACGTGTGATGTTTTGTGTTCTCCAAATACTTGAAAAGGTTAGCTTTGAAAAGATTCAATGAAGTATAAAATCCATATGAACTTGCTTGAAAATGGAAGAATTGCGCGCAGCTAGGTCATGGACGAAAAGCAAAAATTAAGATCAAGAACTTAAGAACCAAAAGAGTCAATAATTAAAATTCAAGATCCGAAATCAAAATCCAGTAATAAGAAATTATTCCCAAAGAATAATGCTTTGTTCCGCACTATTAAAGTTTCAACGTGGCTAAGTAGTAATGATAAACATAAACGGCATCATTAAAAGCATTATTCATTGAAGTTTATTGTGTGTCAAACTAGTAATGGCGTTGTGTGAGCTAAGGGAAACAAGCGTAGAGCGTGATTGGGTTTTGCTTAAACGCCAGAGGAAGTGGCTTCCTTTGGCTTTTTCAGCAGTAAGAAGAGCTTACTTCCAAATAAAATATAGGATTAGGGCTTAGCCCGTCAAAATATGAAAATCAGATTACCATTGGAGAAAACCAGAAACTCCATCAGTAGCCGAATTAAAGCTAGCTTTCATGAACTTTTTCATCAGTAAACCAGCATTTTCTCGAGCCTTTCCCGAGCCTCTCACTGAAATATCTGCCAGCACAGACGAAAATTCCGGCAGCCTTAAAGCATCTCTCAGGCACCCTTCACTGTCATCAAACAACCGCAGAAGAATCTCTGCAGCCCCCTCCTTACTCAACATGCTCCTCCCTTTTAAAACTTCCAGCATTTTTCTTACTATTTCGTCCGTTTCCCTTAAAGCAGTTAATCCTTCATTGAATCTGGCGAGTAATCCTAGGATTGTCAAGGAAGTCCCAGCAAGATCCTCGCCCTCAGTGCTTTCCGCCGCTTGGACCAGCACGGGAACTGCTCCTGACTGAACTGCCACCGTACAATTCCCGTGAAACAGCACGAGCTCGGCCAATGTGCTGAGCAGGTGATGAGCCGCAGGATTTTTGGGTCGAGAAATTGCTTTCACCAGAACCTGAATGGTACCTGTTAAAGATATAGAAAGATTTTCATAATTTGTCAAATCGTTGGCCTAAGTGTTAAATAAGTACAAGTTGTTTTCAAACATGTACCGACTTTTTTCAAACTTCTCAGTTAAAAAAAAAAAAAAAACTTATTTTTAGAAAGTGATCCTTAGCTTAATAATAAAATAACTAACTAATTTTCCGTATCTTTAACATTACCAGCGACACCAAACTTGGCCTTGTTCTTGTCCAACATTGCCAGGCTGCACAGCAAAGAGGCTGCTAGTTTGCTGATTTCGGTCGAGCTGGGGGACAGAATTACAGAATTGAGGTAGAAAATAATATCCATGTCTGCTAGAGAGATTTTAATATTCGGGTTAAGGGACAGGTTGAAGAGTACAGATAGTGCAAGCATATGGATATTTGGGAAGGATGACTTAGATAGTTGGAGAAGTGCAGGGATTGCGCCATTTGTTTGTGCCAGCAAATTCCTGTTTTGTGGGCTGACCTTTGTGATTGTGGCCAAGGTTTGCAGGGATTTTTGCTTCTTCTCATTTAAGTCAGATTGAGCTTCTGCAAGACATTCAAGAATGGTTTCACGAAGTTGAATAGACATTGTTTCACTTTCACAGTCTCAGTTGTTTAGGAAAGGGGAGAGCTGATGATATCAGGTGAAATATATGCTCATGGTTTGTCATATCATGATTCATGTCCGGCTATGCTTAAAAAGTTAGAAAAAAATAAGTAATTTTTAAAATAAAATAATGTGTTTTGAGGGTAATAAAGTTTAAAAATAATTCCTTATTTTGACTTAAGGATACCTTTTTGAAAATTGTAGCATAGCCAATCATACTGAGCTTGTCCCATAGTAAATCATGTGTTCAATATATTACGAGAACATGTAGAAATCCTGAATTCAAGTCTCACGACTTGTTTATGAAAAAGAGTAAATGATCAAACCTTTAAACGAGAACATTAATTCAACCTCAACGTGAGAACACGTGTTAAAAGACAATCAATTGTGTTTGAATCTCTTTTTTATGAGAATAAAAATTTTGGAATAGTGATTAATGTGAAAATATGTGGTGAAAAAATGATGAAAAGTTCTATATTTGTGTGTAATATTATTTCATTTGAAAAATATGTAGTTAAAATGAAGAAAGAGAACAAAATGACAACAAAATGAAATAACTTTATCCATTCTCAATAACTTCAAAGTTTTAGATGAAATAATTGGACAGTTCTTAAAACAAATATCACTGATTCACTACAGTAGATGGACGAGCTTATCGATGGTACCAATGTTTACAAACTGTGTAGAAATCAAGGACAACTGCCTTGAACCATCGGTCCAAAAGATTTGGTCAGATAAAGTCCTTTGTTATCTCAGCCTTTGCTAACAAAATGTCACTTTCTGATTTCTTGAAGCAGGAACGGAGAATACGAATAATTTTTATTAATTCTGTCAAATCACCAGATAATATATGGAAACAGGCAACACGTAATAGTTTTTATTAATACAAAAACATAGAATATGATAATGGAAGATAAAATTTAATTCTCATTTGATCAATACCGTGTTATGATTCAAAAGATAAACCACAAATGCCAAGCATTACGGAATTCGAAATTAAAGGCAAAACTAGTTAACTAATCAAAAGTTTAGGAAAACAACACAATGAAGAGTGTAATATGTTTTCCATATATTCATCCAAATTAGCTCATAAATGTCACGAGCAAACTAAAAGTCGATAATGAGGTAAGATGTTCAAACTAATTAAATATTCTAAATTTTTTTTATTTTTTCCGTCTAGCCGGCTCCAAATTTTCTACATATAATATTGGAAACATAACACAGCTACATAAAATTATCTTAAGGTTTAAAAGTCCAAAATAGTTTGAAAAGGTAATCCAAATCCAGAATGCATGCAACATTATTCGGACATACATATCAAAAACACACCAACAACCGATAAGCAAACTCTCATATGGCATCTGCATCTCAGTCATATCAATCACCGTCAAGAAAGGGCCTACTAGCTAAATGAGACACCACCAACAGAACATATTATTAATCCCGATGCGAGTCCGGAGAGCCGTCTCCATAAGAAACTAGTCCCGTCTTTCGAGGGGGACTCTCGGAGGATGACCTTGAGTTATCCTGGCTTCCTCGTTTAGGAGATTGTGAACCAAGCGGTGACCGTGATTTAGATGGGCTCCTGCTAACCGAAGGCGACCTTCGCCTTTCAGAACGCGGTGATGGACGATATCTATCCACAGGAGACCGACTGCGAATGGGGCTTCGGCTATAACGCCGGTTGCGATATCGTATTGGACTGCGAGATACACTTGGGCTGCGCGTCCTGCTCCTTCTGCCTCTGTACCTGCAACAGAAGGAACCAGGAATGTGAATTAAAATAAGAGAGCTGCAAGCACGTTAAGGCAGAAGAAATACAAGATTTTCAAGAGATCATGGTTTATGGGCGTATAATAATCCGAGAAACTACATGCATCTAGGCATTATCCCCATTTTATATTTCAATATGGTCCAACATAGGCATTATCTCCTCGTAAAGGAAAATGCTTTCATTCAAACATTGTTCGTATTACACGTAGATGCGCACAGCTAAAATTAGGAAACTTCATCAATAATCGAGATTGGGATCTTATATTTGATTAGAGAATACATAATATCACATTGAATTTGATGATACCATACGACCACAAAGTTAAAGTAAATCAGCTAGTTTTAGTTATTGCAATGCACAGCAGACACAATTACTGACCTTGGAGGAGTTCTTCCTCTAGGCGGGCTCCTGTAACGCCTGGGAGATCTTCTGTAACTTGAGTATCTATAAATTTTAAAAAGAGAGAATTAAAACAAACAGTACATCCAGGAAAGCAGACCAAAATAAACATAAATATATGACAATGTTTTACTGGTCGTTTGTTGGGGAAAAGAAACGCATGTTTAATACCTGTCTCGATCATTTCGAGCACCATAACGATATGACCTCACAGGAGATCGGTCTGGGGAGCGACTCCTGTAACGACGTACATAAGAGTATCTATCGCTAAAACCCCTCCCTCTTCTGATACGTTTGGGTGATTCATCAACGGGAGGACTTCTTGATGAACTCCTACCACGATCAGAAACAGGTGACCTTGCCCTACGCCCAGCACTTACAGGACTTCTTGAATGGCTGCGGCGATTATTCCTGCTAGGTGCCCTAACTGGACTTGGGCTAGGGCCTCTCCGAGGAGGACCTCTGCCAGAGCTCCTGCTGACACTTCTCCGAGATGATCGAACGGGGCTTCTGCTTGCACTTCTTCGAGGAGGCTTACCAGAGCTCCTGCTTAGACTCCTTCGAGAAGATCTCACAGGACTGCGACTAATTGATCTAAACGATGACCTCCTTGATGAAGTTCTCGGTGGGCTCCGGGTAACTCTTCTTCTGGGAGGAGATGCTGTTGGACTTCTGCTGGGGCTTTGTCGGGATTGAAACCTTGCTGGGGGGCTCACGCTGATGCTTCTTCCCTTTCTTCCCCTGACTGGACTTCGTACTGGGCTCCTGCTGCTTCCACTCCTAATTGGACTGTTACTTCTGCTTCTCTCAGCTACCTGCTGTGGGCTTCTGCTAGCACTTGGACTCCTGCTCATATTGCGTCTTGCACTAATACTTGGACTTCTGCCCTTACTCCTCTTTGGACTAATGCTCATACTCTTACTCATGGCCCTTTTAGGACTTAAGCTTCGGCTCCTGCTCATCAACTTCTAATAAAATACCAAATCTGGGAGAATTGGTAAGAATAAAGAAAACTGAGTTGTGAGAAGATATGGAATATAAACCTAGATTTGCTCAGGCGGTCATCTACTACATCAGGGTGTCTATCTGCACTCTTGTCCGATCTTGTTTCCCCTTGAATACCATTGATTCGGTGCTCTCCATTTTCCCTTGGAAATTCACCCTCTTCTCTTTCGAACATATCAGTTACCTCCCCTTTCCTGTGATGAACAGTAGCAATTTCCTGGTTCTCCCGTAGAGGAGATGGATGTACTTCTGTAAATTGCCAAACAAGGAATTGCATCAACAGAAGCAAAATGATTAATGTAATAAGTACATACAATATAGAGCACCATCATCCTACCCGGACTTTTATGCTTCATATCTGACTCACGAATCTCCACACCATTGTCTTCAGAGCTGCTTCCACTCGTATTCTCACTTTCACTATCTGAAAGACTATCCCTACAGGATTTTTCCACAAGACTAAATTAGCAAATTATGGAGGACGCTACAACATTTTCTCTTCTGTGTTATTCTGTGGTTCAGCATCAACAAATTCAATTCCAGAAGCCCGATAGAAAATGGAAATGAAGGAGAAAAAATATTAAAACAAACATTTCCAATGCACAGTGATATGATACATAAGATACCAGCATGAAATGAGATAGTAGTCAGACACAAAGGGTTCCATTGAACGGTAATAAAGGGAAATTAAGATGATACCACATCAATCCATGCAATAGCACCAAGTCATTGCAGGAGGTAAATTCATAAATCAATGATATAAGGTTCACACCAGGACACCCACATGAACACATCAAGAACCACGTGTGAACATTCCATGTGAATTATGCAAGAGGCCGAAGTGAATATCTACAGCTGTGAAAAGAATGATAACACTTGGGCACAACAATTAATGGTAACTGCTACCTTTTTGATCGGTGTTTTGTTTTCTTATCACGTCTCTTGCGTCGTTTCTCACGTCGTCTATCTTTTCTTTTTCTCCGTCTATGTTTCTCTCTCTTAGATCTCTTCCTCTTCCTACGTCTGTCATCACTTGAAGAGCTACTGTCACTTAATGAGGAAGCATATGAATCAGACTCACTATCAGATTCTGAAGACTCTATATCAGTATCAGATGAACTATCTGATTCTGATGTGTAATATCTTCTCCTTTTCCTTCTGTCCTTCGAAGATTTCTTGTGCTTGCCCTTGCGTCGTACTTCGTTGCCATCACCGTCAATAGAATCCTTGCCGATTTTTAACTTGCTCCCTTTCTTTTTGACTGCATGACCAGACAAGAAACCCATGAGAAAGAATAAACCAACAAGTGAAAGAAGCAAAACATGAATACATTAACTCACTTCACAATTCAGAGACCACAAGAAAAAATATTGTAACATACCACACCACTGCCCAATATCATCACTCTTACTATCAGTTACTTTGTAATTTTATCACCATAAGTTGAAAATGACAGGATAAATGTGTCAATATTTGTTTGGAACAGTATGGATTCTTACCATCATGTAATTCACCAGAATTGATTATCTTCAGAGTCACAGCTGGTCTACCATCGTCATCACCTGCACCTTCAATCTTTTTTAACACTTCATAACCATCCACAAGTTTCCCAAAGACAACAGATTTCCTGTTGAGCAGAAGCCACCAACCAATCAAGAGGGATGCAATGAAAAACATTTACCGAGTCTCATAGATACCATTACTTCCTCTACAAGATGTTTGGGCATACTACTGGGTCTATTCCATCTTAGTGTCATCAGGCTTTCTGTCTTCAAATTTATTGTTCCCTAAGTAGATACTATTGAGAGACATTCTAACCAAAAATTTAAGACACCAATTTGGGATGAACAAAACCAAAAATTTAAGACAGCATGACTTCCATTAATTTGTTTTATTTTTTTGATGTATTAAACCCTGCTTTCAGACAGAGAAAAGAATGTAGAATCTATGAGTTCTGTGAAATTACAGTGCTCCAAGAAAGTATTAATAAAGGATATACCTAAAAAATGGACATAAATCAAAATATATTCCAACAAAACCAAGAGAAGCAATTTGTAATATTGAACCGTTATACGAAAACAGTAGATGATTTTCCAATTTAAAAGTTTTAACAAAAACTCAATACAGGTTGATAGAAGCCCCATTAGACCTTAAAAGTTGAAACAGACCTATCAAGATGGTGATCAGCCTTAAACGTGATACTGAAGAGAGAGCCGCGTTCATCTCTATCCGCGATTGCCATAGACAGAAGACCAGGGCTGTCATGTTTCAGCTTCGGAGATTCATCTGAAAATTGTCACATTTTAGTGGATAATTATATAAAATAAAAAATAGTAATGCAACTGTGAAGATACAATGCTGATGCAACCAGAACTCCTCTTTAGGGAAAATCTATATACATGTAATGAATTTTGGCAACAAGCAAAACATCCATTATATAAATGCAAGCAGAAATGAAAACTAATGCATAGAAAGAACTGCAGTCAGAGAACAACAAACAATAAATACAGTCACGGTAGCTAGTACCAAGGTTTTCAACTGGAAAAAGAAAATCCTGGTGACAGTGATTGGCAAGCAGCATATTACTTGTCTAGAGAACTCCCTGTATTTTAAACTTAATTTGAACGATGCATTTCCTGAAGTATAGCCTGCCCATTGCATACAAAGAAACAGCAGACAATGCATTTCTTTATCTTTTCTTGCATGTTGACAGTGCATTCTGAACAGCACATAATGCTCATTGTTTTATCAATTAGATAATGGATATGATGAAACAGAGACAACGTTTCCGCACATAATTTAGAACGATAGACAAGAGTCAAAAGAAAAGTTTGTGAGGTTACAAGCAACGCTGAGAATACAGCTTTCATCAGTTGAGAATAGCCAGGGGAAATTGTAAAATATGTGACAATAACATCAATACCAAGGTGTGAGAATCAATGAATACTCTCATACAAAAGTATTTAGCTGCTGGTGTTCACATTCCATTTTTATTAGTTAAACAAGGAATTTTTCTTCTTTTGAGTATTAAACTGTAGGAGCAATCAACGGCAGCATCAGAGCTTAAAACAGCTTGGAAGCTGATATTGTCAATATCCTTAGGATTGGTTCATACCTTAGATACTCCAGAATAAATGAGTTAATAATTTGAGCATTCTCAAGATATACCAGAAGAAAATCAAGCTCTACCAAGCATGAAGGAAAGCTCAAAGTTGCTGTTGCCATTGGGCACAACGAGTTAATTACTGAAATCAGTTTTGGCTAGAGTAGCATTCACCAATAAAAAACAAAGAAACATTTTATTAACTAGCATTATGTAAGATAAGTGGCAAATACACAATAAAACCACCAAATCCAATGCTATATGACAGACAATAATCAAGTTACTTTGAGCCTAAACAATTTCCAAATAATCAAGCAAAATGTATGTGAAAATACTCAATGCGCTATCACTTACAGACTATTGAACAAATAAACTGAAGAAGCAAAATATAATCCACCATTTTTTATGATATACAGAACATGCAATGATCTGAAACAGTAAGAAATTCAATATCTGCCACCAACTACTAGAACATTAAAATTTAAAGCAGCTCAAGATACATCAAACGGGAACAAAATACAAGTCATAAAACTACTAAACACATGAACAGCACATATTTACATGTTATTTGCTTTGAATTCCAAAACTGTTCTCTAATGAGAAAGAAACCCAATTGCTTCTCATTCGTACACCTTTGCAATATTATGCTCACTCTCAAAATATAAGATTGGCACTGGCAGTATGATAGGAAAACCAGAAAAGAAGACATGCTACACAATACAAGGCAAAGAAGGTGATAATCATGACATTATACATATGGGAAAGTGTTAAATGCTTGCAGCAACATGAAACAAAATGCAACTGGGAAGAAAGCTCAATGATTATCTAAAAACCAAATGAGCACATAAAAAATCAGGCAAAATATTTAAATTGTTAACCATCTTAAGAGAACAATTATTTCAATACCATTTGGATTATAGCCCCAGTGCAGCAAGAATATGATTAAAGTAAGCACCAACCTTCAAATCATGGCAAACAAAATGCCTAGCTCTCAAGAGAAGCAATTTTAACAGAAAAGGAACAATTGGTTTTCATTTGATTCTATTAACTGATTGATTTACATTTTGAAAGGAAGACACACATATAGATTTCAGCAGATAAGACCAACATATACACAGCAAATAAATTACGAATAAGATTATATTCATACCTGGAAACTTTCCACCGTATATACTTTCCCCATAGTTCCCTGAAAAGTAAAAGCAAGTGTTTGGTAATCAAGAATGAGCTTCATCATATGCAGACCTTGTTTTAATAACAGTGGACTAAAGAAGGCATTGTAGCCCCCGTTTGGTTTAGATAAAATTCAGATTTTTAGTAGATCCTCATAAAAAATTATGAAACGTGTGGTTGAAAAGTTGTGGGTCCTATGAAATCTGTAGTTAAAATTAAATGTTGAATTTGGCTTAGAATTTAATCTTGTTTTTTAGCTGAACCGAACAAGGGCTTAATTAGGTATGCCTAGCAATTCCAAGACTTGTGCCTTATGGTAGTTTTAACCAACTCACTCAGTAGTTTACCAGTTTTATGCAATCAGCATTCAAAGTTTTGCAAAAAATTCTCATCAGAATTATCCAAGACCATACTATAATAGAGAAAATAAGAAATGAGAAATATACCGACCATGTTATAACATGTTCTGATGACACCACTTCGAATAATTTGAAGAAGAAATATCTTAGGTGGTTAAGCCAGTAAGTCATGTCTTATAAAACCTAAAGAGGACGAGTTCAAAAGAGTGATGCAAAGAGGTTAGACAAAACTTATTCATATCACTTGATGTTGTTTCATTGGGTTTAATTGCAATGGATCTTTCTCCATATTAAGGGTGTGTTTGAACCACATTATTTTGGAAGAATGTATTCTGGAATAGTAGATTGATGGAGAATTTGTGGTTGAAAAAGAAGAAAAATTTATTGATGTCAACAAGAACCACACCACTTCATTACACAAAAAGGCATTTCAACCATTAATCAGCTGAAGTGTGTAGTACTAGTACCATTTAGTATAAAGTGAAGGCGCCAAGCCAATCACTAACGACTTGGATCAAAATACGACAAATGTTTAGGCTAATAAATAATTCACGCTACTGAGATTCTCCATAATAGTATGTGGCTAGCATTCACCATGAAGAAATTACTATTTCTTTCACATACAACAGGCATCAGGCATGATTGCATATTTTCGTGTAGGAACAGAGATCAAGATGAAGTACAGCATTTCATGAAGAAAGTGTCGTAGACTTCAAAGGGACAAATATTACTTCATTCAACAATCAAAAGCAACCTATCTTACGAAATGCAAGGCTTTCTATGGATATAGGATAACATTGCTTAAGAACAAAAAAAAGGAAAAAGGCAATGAATGTAATCTAGGATTTATAGCATAAAACTAGATACATATAAAATAGGTCACTTCTCGTACTAAAGTTATTATAAATATATCTTCAGAAAAAGCAGATCAAAAGAAAACAGTTATATGAAGTGACATACCATTTCGCCGAAGCAAGTCCCCACCCTGCGAAAACAAAGTTAAAAAGAAATTACCCACTAGGCATCAAGGAGACCATTAATTGTGCATAGTTGGACTATGAACACCAAAGTGAGTCTTAGGAATGGCCAACTCGGTAAATACAACCTTAACAGTACATCAATAGAAAAGCAGTCATGACCATCAGCCATTTCACAGCATAAACAAGGATAGCTGCTAAAGACAAAGACCACTTCTAATTCATGCAAAACTAGAACACAGAATGAATATGCCAAGCATCGTATCGAAAAATAGATGATGCGATAAAATGTAACTAACATACCTGAGCCACAGATCCTTTGATGATACGATGGAAGAAGGTTCCTTTATAGTGCAGAGGCCTTTTAGCTTTAGGACTATCACCTTTCTCTCCTGAACAAATAAAGAGTAAATCCATATAGGAATTAGTTTACGAGAAATACACCTATTAGAAGAAAATAGTCCACAAAAGATGTTGAAAGAGATGGAGATTCCCAAAACAATGTGCATATTTGCACATACTATGAACTTTGCAATCCCAATAGAAGCGTCTATGCCTTTTTCCTCAACAAAGAGTTGATATAAACTCATAAATGTAATGAGATAGATTTTAAAAATTGAGGAAAGAAAAGATATAGCAACAAAGTAACATATACAAAGAGACCCCATAAAAAATCAATTCATCAGTTCCTTGTCCTGTCCGGAAAGGCTTGTTAGTGTAGATCTACTCTTGTGTGAACTACAAGAAACTACAATTTACCTGTACAAAGTGCACGAAAATTTTCCGCAGTCTTTGGAGCAACATCAGTAAAAAGCTGCATCATAATAGCAAACGTTAATAGTTATAAATATCAGATCATAAAGGGAATGTAGTAGATTGAAATATTGAAGACATTAAACGTGAATTACAAATAAATTTACATTGGCTAATATGTACTTTAAGTCAAAGAAAATATAAAACCTCAAAAGTCATCCTTTCAATAGGATCTCCATCAATTGAAACATCGAAAAACACTAGTGGCTTCTTCTTATCCATTTTCTTCAAACTCCAACTTAACAAACTGATGCTGCATCAATAGTATTTACCAAATTTCATTAGTGAAACTAATATCAGCAAATACACAAGCAAAAGAACTTTTAGCTTTGCCAAAACACAAACAGCATTTCTTCGTGGTAATATTCGTCTAAAAACCTAAGTGCATTAAATTCATGGATCTGAACTAAAATCCCACACAATATCAATTCACTATTATACACTGGTTAATTTCTGAAAAAGAAAGATGTTTCCCACAAAAATACATCCTTGCATTCCAAATCTAGAAGGACCAACCTCATATAATTGTACTAAAATATAAACAAACAAATATAATTTGATCAATTGATTACTCAAAAAATGTTGAACAAGAATTTATGATATTAAAATCAAAACCCAAACCCTAAACCCTAGCCAAAAAAACATATTTACAGAAATCAATTAATCGAAATTTAAAAAAAATATATCAAAACCTATTAATAAAGCAATTACAGTTTACAATTTGTCCTAATACCCCCAAAATTCCAGAGCGAAAACAAATTGGAAAAGAAACAGAAAATAGAAATTTTCAGTACAACACATAAAGATAACCCCGAAGAGTTACAAGTGAAGAGAAGGTACAAACATTTTTTGTGTATGTGCATGTGTCGTAGTTCTAGGGCTAGGGTTTGAGTACCTGGGATACGGTGCTGCTCCCAGCTCCTCCACAGAAATGATGTGACGAAATGAGAATTACTGTGCGCGTGCGAAGAGAGTGAGAAAAACCTAGAGTTACACCACTGTAGTTGTAATTACTAAATTGACCTTGTATTGGATCTGGGATTGCGTTCACTTGCATTTTTTTGGATGTGATATGACCAAACACCCCAGCCAACTCATACTAGAACATTTTAAAGAAACTCTGTGTCGTTTTGTAATTTAGAGAACGTGATTGATGGCAGAAAATTCCCCAATAAACATTTTTATTTATGATGATATATATAAAATCTTTTATGCGAAAAACATTCTCATCGTCAAATTTGTGGTTAAAAACACTAAAAATATCAAAATTAAAAAGTAATAATATAATTTTAGTATCCAATTTTTTTATTTTTTTTACAAATTATACCTAAATTTTTTTATGTACCACCCACAATCTCAAATCTTTAAAACTTTATTTTCCATCCCACCCCACTTCTTCTTCTTCTTCTCCAAAACTTTATTATTTTATTTAATTCCTTCCAAAATCATCCAAAATTTCTTATTCCAAATTCCTCATTTCTTCTTCTCATTTCCAACTTTAAAATTCTTCTACTCCAATATTACCATTTTTTTCTCTTTTTGATCACGAGCATAATGATTGTTTCACAGTTTTAGTTTCAGTATAAATTGGAGATAGATTTTTAGTGTTTTGTGCAAAGAAATCATTCGCACATAACTTCGCCTTCGAAACCATCATTTTCGCACCTACTTTTCCACAACTCGTAGAAAATGTGTTGCTAGTCTTCTTCCTCATTTTCTCCCCCTCCAAACCCTTGTGAGCAACCCTTTCATTTAATCATTTCACCCCTAATCAAATCATAAAGTTACAGAAAAATACAATCTTTGTTGTTTTCACTATTGAGTAAAAATAATTTGAAAAATCAAAATCATACAATTTAGAAAAATCAAAATCATACAATTGAGTATAATTTGTAAAAGAATAAAAAATTTGGATGTCAAAATTGCAATTATTACTTTTTAATTTTAACGTTTTTACTGTTTTTAACGACAAATTTGACTATAAGGGGATTATTCACACAAAAAGTTTCAAACGGAGGGTTTTTTTTTTTTTTTTTTTTTT
>CAIGRB010105014.1:72735-109031 GCA_903798255.1 Fraxinus quadrangulata | reverse complement strand
TTTTTTTTTTTTTTTTGCGATTTTCAATAAGTACGAGGCATATCGCAAATGGAAACATTTACATGGAGATTTTCTACTATTAATCCTAGAGAACAGACATAAATTTAGAGTGTATAAAATTTTAAGTACTCCAACAAACTATTTATATTTAATACTTAATTTTACTACTCAAAAAAATATTTATTGTTTTTTCATATCTTTTATTTCCACAGACTTCCCTATAAATTATTATATTATTTTCCAACATTACAAAATTGAAATACTTTAAATGTATTCAATAACTCTTCAAATTCACTTTTTATCTTAAAATTATGATCCAATAGGCTTTTGAATTAACATTTTAAAATAGCGAGGGACTCATTCTCCATAATTAAATGTATTTAAAGTATTTCAATTTTAAATGAAGAAAAATAATATACTAATTTGGAGGAAAACTAGTGAAATTAAAATATAATGAAAAATAATAAATATTTTTTTGAGATTAGTAAAATTAAGTGTTAGAAACATGTTGGAGTATAGTTATCGGACCCGACTAGATCATCGACCCGAAAATTCATCGGGTCATTGGGCCAATAGTTCAACTAGGGTCAGCGGTTCAATCGGTAGATCTTTGTTAATTCTTAATTTTAATTGAAATTTTTTTTTAAAACAAAAGGCAATATAAATGTTATTTTATGTCATTTTGGTAAAACTAAGCCTCTGTCTGGTTTGAACTAAAATCTAATTAAAATTTCAAGTCAAAATCGACAATTAATTTTAATCATATATTTCTTGGGATCCACGACTTTTCAACCATACATTTCATAATTTTTTATCAAAATCTACTAAAGATTCAATTTTAACATCTACCAAATGGGGGCTAAATATATAAATTTGGCTCACATTATTTACTATCGTTCTACATGGACCATAGTGGTCAAGGCTTTAGGGTCTGTTTAGTAAAAATTAAAATCAGATTTTAATTTAAATCAAAGTCAAACAATTAATATTAACCACATTTTTCATGGATCTCACAGGTTTTCAACCACACATTTTAAAAATTCATATCACAATCTACTAAAAATCTAATTTTAATCCCCACCAAACACCCTCTTAATATTAAATTTTGTTATGTACCAATTTAATAATGGTTCAACTAAACTCGCCCAATTTGGGACAAATATAAATCAGTTTGGGCGGTTCTTGTCTGATTCCATTCTAAATGGACCAAATTGTGCAAATAGGACTGAATCACTGTCTGATTCACTGATTCTTGGGCCAAATCGACCGGCCTGATTGTAATTATTATATGTTGGAGTACTTAAAATTTTTTACTCTCTAAATTTGTAAATGTTATGTAAATTATCAAATTAGCTCTTTAAATATAGAGAATCTCTTGGAAATATTTTAAGTTGCGATAAGTATGTTTGGCAAAGCTTAAATTATATAAAATCAAATTGATTAAACATACTTTTTATCTACACATTTTAAGGATTTATTTCATTCACTAATTATCAATTTATTTTGCCCATGTTTGGCTCCATTTTAGCCTATGTTTGACAATCATTATTTTCAAACTCTTTTTTCTATATACCCATTTTTAACGACACATTCACACAATAAAATATTTTGTACGCAAACTCAAAATATTTTCCTATTCTTTAATCACACATTTTTCAAAAAAATCACTATTCAAAACTTCATTTTACCCAAATAATAGTTATAAAACTAGGACTTAATGTAATTTTAGGAAAAAATGTATTTTGAAATATTTATTTTTTGAAAAATGTGCGATTAAAAGATTAAAAAAATTGAATTTGCGTATAATATTATTTTATGAAAAGATATGTGATTGAAAATGAGTTCAAAATGTATTTTGAAGATAATGGAGTCCAAACATGGGCTTTGTAAAACTCAAAACTTATAAGCAAACCACCTTAATTGTAATTACTGAAATGACCATGTAATGGATCTAGAACTACTTTATCTTGAATACGAAATACGACCAAACACCCCTTGGCTCATGCTAAGTTGATACGAGCATGTTGGATAAAGATTAAGTTATATTCTCGAAATTGGTTAAACATATACTTTATCCGCACATTTCAAAGACTCACAATTTATTACTCACTTATTATCAATATATTTTGTAAAACTCAAAACTTATAAGCATGCCACCTTATGTGTAATTATTAATTTGACCATGAATCTAGAACTATTTTCTCTTGTATATGAAATAACCAAACACCCCATCTAGTTCATGCTAAGTTGCTATGAACCAAAGCTTAAATTATATAATTTAAGTTGATTAGATATACTTTTATCTATGCATTTTGAAAGTATTCATAAAATACTATGAAAAATGCGTAGTTCAACCCTAACAACACCTAAAGAGGGGTGAATAGGTGTATAATGCGAAATTAAAATTATTAACGAATTAAACAGCAACAAGTCATTTTTTAATTCTTTTCTAGATGATTATTCATACAAGTCAATTTTAGTTCTAAATTTGAATATCGCATTTGTATAATCAATCAATATAATAAAAGCAGTAATCAACACTAAAATGATCACGGAGAAACTCAACTAGGAAAAAACTTCGGGCATTTTGCCAGTCAATCAACTATAAATGAATTTAACAACCTACAGTCAACCGACTAGATGACCTGTACTATCTGATCTTCCGACTGCACTCCTTACAGCTCTCCCTGGATCCTGTGCTCCCATGCACCAATCCTTAGCTCTTGTTGCCAAAGCTCTCTGTGGAATCTACTATCCTACAGCACTCCAAGTCTTGTGAATTCGTTTATCTTCCGTGGATCACGAAGAACGACCCATTCTTCATAGACAGGAACTCTTGTCAACTTCTTTCGATTTTTAGAATTCTGACCAGATGTAGATGAAGTAGTGATTTTGTATTTTAATTATTGGACTGATATTTTTCTCACCAAAACTCTCACACATATGAAGGTTGAAAGAATATAATATGAATGAATCACTCTGTAGCCTTTTTCTCTCAATGTTCAACCTTAAGAATTTCGTACAAAAGAATTTTGGTATTTATAGGTAAGGTATAAAATAGATGAGCCAAGGAAAAAGCATTGAAATCGCGAAATAAAATTTTTCCGTATAACCCTATCGTTCGAGTGAGAGCTCAGCGATGGTCGAGCGACGCCCGTCGCTCGAGCGAAGGCCTAGCAACAGTCTAGCGACGATATTTCTGCTTTTGTAGCTCGAGCCAAATATTGGCGACAGTATAGCGAAAATCCTCACCGTTTTCTTTCTTTTCCCATTCTCGAAATCCTAGAGTCAAACACCTACATTTTAACTAATTGCACATTACTCTTTGAACTTTTACAATATATCAATTTCAGTCCTTTTGTTCACAGAAGCACCAATTACAAATTATCTAAAATCTAACAAACTCCCTCTTTGGATTCTGTGACAAAATTACAATATAAGTTAAGGTAGTAATTAAATGAAAATTACAGACTCAAAATATGACTCAAACTTTTAAAAACTATTTTGAATGAAATCTTCATTTCATGTTCAGTTGTTGTTTCCTGAAATAGATAACTCAAATATCCAGTGTAAAATGTGTGAAAACAGGATTAATAATAATAAACTAGTTCAAGTAATTCATATAATCTAGGCAATTTATGAATCAATTAGACTTGTTCAGTTTTAATATGCATGCTAAATCAAGATGTAGTAACAATGCAACCCAACATACAACGAAGACATATTGATACTACTAAAACATCAAACTTAATTTAGCAGAACTGAAATCAAAAGTTACACATCAAGTAGATAAAACATATACATCATGTGAAAGTAAAAATATCTACTCCATTAAAATATCTACTCCCACTTTTTGTCATAAAATGACAATGGACCAAGAAATATCACAAAATCTCTCCCTTACTGCAAACTCTCAACATTTTTATGCATGTAGTAGGTAAATGAATATATGTCTCTCCCCAACAACCACTCAGATATGAAATGCAGATGTCAAAGAATTCAATTTCAATTTTGAAAAGAAATTTTNTACACATCAAGTAGATAAAACATATACATCATGTGAAAGTAAAAATATCTACTCCATTAAAATATCTACTCCCACTTTTTGTCATAAAATGACAATGGACCAAGAAATATCACAAAATCTCTCCCTTACTGCAAACTCTCAACATTTTTATGCATGTAGTAGGTAAATGTATATATGTCTCTCCCCAACAACCACTCAGATATGAAATGCAGATGTCAAAGAATTCAATTTCAATTTTGAAAAGAAATTTTAACACTAATATATAATCACTAAAAAATTTAATTACATCCAAACTTTCGATAAATAGATACATCATATAAGCATAAGCAAAAATGATCTAAATATCTACTGACTCCTCTCCCCTTATCAACAAAAATCTAATACTGCCAAAAATTTATAACAATATCTAAAACTAGGAAGCACCAACGGCATCATCCTAGTGGCGACGAATCCATCGAAATACACGCTGAATGTATCCAACAGCACCATGAAATGTAGTGAACTCGGCAGTGTGTCGATCAACTAGAGTACGTAGCTGCGTAATTTTCGCCATCATATGAGCCTGCTGCTCGATAAGCACTGTCATCTGACCCAGAATAGCGACTGAATGGTCGATAGGAGTAGATGCAGAAGGTGCAGACCCAGGAGGAGGATGAACTGACTCGGGCGGAGGAGGAGCCGAAGTAGAAGTAGATGGAATATCGGAAGGCTGAGGAGCAGTCGAGAAAGAAGGAAAATCAGATGAATTAAAAGAGATGAGGTCATCAATCGAATCAGCCGGCACAGTCGGATCAGTTGGCTATGCTGGCTCAGAAGAAGTATGAGACATACTCTGGTCAATGGTAGTATTGCCAACGACCGAAAAGCTCGCCGCGGAACCCCCTCTGGAAAACTGACTCCTAAGGCTGTTACCAAGCAGTATATCAAACATGCATAGGGCAACCGTTGTATGAAAAGCCCTCAAAATCTGTTGGCATATGAAAGAAGGTAAATCAATGAAATCACCATGCAGAATAGCATAAAGAAAACGAATCTTCTCCACCGGTAATGAAGAAAGGTGGGAGACAGGCCATAGATTCGTGTACACAATGTGCAACAGAATCTGGTGCTCGATCGGAAGAGGACCAGTACGAATCGCACGTAGACCTCCCTCCAACGATGTGTTAAACACCATCGAACGGACTAACGAGTTCGTCCGAAGTAAATCAGGAGTAAGGTAGGGAAATAAGGAGTGGACGACCTAGGGAATAAGAATAAGACTCAAAATAATGTCCGGAGTAATTTTAACTGTCCTACCCCGAAGAAAAACCCTAAACGATGAACCACTAACATTATGGATATTAGCATAGAACTCCTAAACTAATAGACTCGGTGAGGGTACTAACTCAACTAATAGAGGCTCCCAACCTCGAGACATGAAAATAGCAGCGAGATCGGGGGATAGGTCAAACATGATGACCTCGCGCTCAAACAAAATAGGCCGGAGAGAAAACTGTGACCCAAAAGTGTCTTGGGCCACAGTCGAGATGAACCTAGTCCTACTATAGGAAGTAGAGGTACCAGGTGTGGATAGGGTCATGCGTGCTCTCTTAGGCGATATTTGAAAGAAATGAATCTTACCATTAAAACCATGATAAACAAATGCATGATATGCATGAATGCACGCAAAACGTGGCAAATATGATACACATGCAACATGCTCTAACATGAATGCATGCCGACATACAGTGATGCCTAAACGTAAGTGACGTGAAGACATGACACGTGCCATGATGCCTAGATGCAAGGACGTGATGTCATGACGAAGTGATGTGACGTCACCATGCAATGTCAAACCAAGCACACAAACCGACTCCAACTAGTCGTACACTCCCAAACAACACCCAAGCAAAGGTCAAAATTAACTAGACCACCAAGAAGTAACTTCAACAACATCCAAATCAACGACCAAAACAAACCCAACCAATCGACACTTAAGTGATGAACTTCACCCAAACTATCAACTATATCAATAATAGCAAAAAATATAACTCATTCATCAATACAAATGCATCCCAATAATCTAAAACGCCCATTATCAAGAAACTCCATGAAAATGACAAAATGAGATGAAGAACACCCAAAAATCACCCAATCATGGCCAAAAATCCAAACCATTATTGCAAAAACATGCAAAGAATGATAACTAGCAATGACATTGACTAACTAATGAAATGTAACATAAAAAACCCAAGCAATAATAATAAAAAAAAGAAAACACAAAGAAAATTGTAAAAAGTAGTGAAAACCCACAAATTTCAAATTTACCGTTCAGATTCGATGTTTTGATGAATAAACAGGTCAATCAAGTGAATTTGGGATGATTAAATGATGGGTAACAAAGAATTTGATGTGGGTGGTAACAAGTTGGGAGAAATTTAGTGAAAGGGTGGGAAAATGAGTGAAAACCCTTGAAAAATAACGTTAAAATTCAAACTTATGGTCTGTCGTTCGAACGACCTTTGAGCGATAAGCGAGTGAGGTAGCTTCCGCTGCTATCGCTCAAGCACGTTCCAACGATAAGCGGTGACACGCCAATTGACAAAAATATCATTTTTTCTTTTCAACAATAATATGTTAATTTAAGTAACTCAAGCTCTCGATATTTCGATAATTAAAATCAAGCATGTAATCACAAGTCGAGCAATATTAAAAAGACTTTCCCACGTACTCAATTAAGTTCAAGATGGAGTAAGGTGTATAAATAACTTATGTGTGTAAAGTGCCACTATTTTCTAGTGAAAATGACTCCAAACCTTAAATTTGTGAGAATGACATGCAATCATCACTTGTTAAATAAGTATGATCTCTACTGGTGAAAGTCAAACCCGAATAAATTTTAGGACTTGAAAACGAGCTCATTTATATGATAATTTTTATTTTCTCCCCTAAATCTGAGCATATAATAATTTTTATCGTTTTTCTCGTAAATAACATCTTATGTGCAGACTTTTATCCATTAAGCGGCTAAATTGATCCATGTAATGAGATTTAGGTCAGTTTGTCCAAGTTAGATGACCATAGGCACCATATTATGAGAAACACATCGGACTTAATTATTCGAGTCAAATAGGCTACGAACAAAAGTATAAGATGCACCAAATAGTTAATCATATTCTCATTTTTTTCACAATGCAACAATGCAGGAAGACTATCAGGAGCTAAAATCATCTAAATGTAGGTCAATTCATATTCAAGATCACCATACTAACACGTGACTGTCATCCCAAATCTCACACATGTGATCCATACTCACAAAATCATAGGGTGTGCAGTGCAGAAAATTACATGATGACACACATACTCAATACTCCACATTAAATCGAATCAAGTAATGGAAATAAGAGTGTAGAATAGATAAATACTTACTTGGTCTCAAATGCCACATTTAAAATTATCACGATATGTCGTTCGCCAAATTTTTTTTTTTATAATTTTCCCCTTTTTTTATAAATTGTTTTTGAAACCAATACATAAAACAGATAAATACATAAAAAATAGAAACAACAAAATACCATAAAAATAAATGGGATGCATGCATGAATGAATGTACACAATGAACTGCACATGCATGCACCTAAATCCCAAATTATGGTGAAATTTGAATGCCCTTACCGTGAAGAGCACGACCATTTTCACGATCTTTTAGGTCGCTCCTCTCAACTCAGACTTTCTTAGAAGTGGAAGTTAATTGAGTTAACCGAGTCATCATCTCAGTTAAATGACTAACTTGATTGGCAAGAACGTTAACATTGCTAGTGAAATCCTAATTCTTACTTTTAGTCACACGGTTACGACACCTATGTCTTGTGTGTCCCAAAGCACTACAGTGGTGGCAAGTGGGAATGAACTTCGGTTCAAACTTGATCGATGGTTGATGCTGAAATGTAGGACGACTGACCCTACACTGTCTAAATATGATTTTATCCACCATTTTTATATATCTATGCCACTCTAAAAATCTATTCTTATTAAAATCTGAGTAATAATATTCAAATCAAAATTTTTATTTCTTGCACTTAAGGTTTTTAATTTTTGGTCATTATAACATTTATGTCACTAACGATTTTCATGTCATTCTTATCCTTAAACTTTTCATAAATTTACATATTTTGTATTTGAGTTTCATGTTTAAAAGTTCGTTGAAATGCGTAAAACAACTTATTTTTTCATCATATTTTTGTAAAAACAAAAAAAAAAAGTGCAATTTTTTTTTTCCCCACATTTCGAAGCGTGAAAATAAAATATTTGATATAAACATTATCAACGATGAGACATACAAATTAATGGAAGGTTGGAGATAAGAGTTTAACGAAAAAATTTAAGGAAATAATTGCTACAATGGATGAAGATTGAAGAGTTTAACTTAAAATATGGAAAAAAAAACAGCAAAATTAATTGCAATGAATAGAAATGAGTTAACTGGTACAAACAATACAATGATATCCATTCAGATCTTTCCTTTTATCCATGAATAAGAATTGTCATCTCACCGTATAATTTTCTTTTCTTTCTTGTGATACTTCTCAATGTTCAACTACAAGGTAGGGATGAAATCATATTCATGTCATGTACGAGCAAATAAGTCTGCAAATAACGTCCTGCAACAAGGCCGGCTTTCATATTTTAGGGGCCTCATGCAAATTTCACTCGCCTATGAATATTAAACCCTCGTTTGATCGAGATTAAAATCAATTTTTTAATAAATTTAGATAAAAATCGATGGAATGTATGGTTAAAAAATTACGGGTCTTATAAAATATGTGGTTAAACTTAATTGTTGATTTTGACTTAAAATAGAATTAAAAATAATTAAACATAATCAAAAAAATTAGAAGACATAATACAAGATTTAAACTCTAATACAAACATGAAAAAATAATAATAAATGGATCAGGAAAATTCCAAAATAGATTACATAACATATAGAGAAGTATTAATTTAATTAAAATATTAATCAATACAATGATATTGAAGAACTGAAAAAAATGGATAAATAAAACGAAATACAAGAACCTACAGAAAGAAATGAATACTAGTGCATTTAGTCCTTATTTGTCATTCATTTCTTCAAACATTGTTTGTTATAGTAAACAATCTCCACCACATATTCACTCAATAAAATATTCTACATACAAACCAATAAAATTACTTTACTTTTCAACCACACATTCTCCAAAAAATACTATTCAAAACTCTATTTCTTCTCCCAAAATGGAAGACAAACAAACACTTAGTAACCACTCCTTGAATAAATGCAAGACCCATAATTAGATCATTAGAAAAAGCAAAGGCTATAAATTTTGAGGAGAGAAAAGTAACATTTGCTTCTTGTTAAGAAAAAATGAAAAATGACGGTTGAAAAGATAAGAGTCAAATTAATTATACACAGATAAAGGTATAGGCTTTGATATATTTATGTATCTATATTTATACATAAATATATTAAAGATGTTCGGGTATATTCAAATTTTATTAGTTTCTTATGTTTGCATATGATAATTCTAATTTAAATAATCTTGGAATTATAATTTTTCATTTTTTTTCAACCAGTTAATTAACCTTACATAATTTGAAACGCTCATCAAAGCGAGGCCTTAGACGATCTCGTCAACGTCATCTATAGTTAGGACCGACCTTGCTCTACAATTAAGATCAATGATTTCGAACTTTAAAATAGAATATATTAACACTGTACAATGATTGTATATTGGACAACCATGGAAGGGGGTTTCTGTGGATGAAACCCACGTTTTGGGCATAGCCTCAAGACTGTCGTAGTTTATCAGAATAAACTGCTTATCATGTATTTAGTGTAATGGCGTATCTTCCATTATTTGTTTTGACTTTAGTTGAAAAAGATCTTTTATGAATATTAGGATTTTAGTTAAGAGGAAAGTCTAGAAAGATATAAAAGGTCAGAAAGTATTTAATTAGGATAAATATTAGTGGATGAATTTAGAGTAATAAATTTTTAGAGCATGTTTGAACTTCAATTTTTTTTTAATGAAAATGTATTTTGAAATATTATTTTAATGGAAAATGTATAATAAAAAAAATAAGGAAATATTTTTAATTTGTGTATAATATTATTTCATTGAAAAATGTGTGGTTAAAAATAATAAATACCAAAGAAAGGCTTGATTTTATTATTGTCTATTTAAATAAACTTACGTGATATTACAATGAAATATAATATTTAGAACAATACTAAGTGTACCATCATTATAATTTACACTCCTCTGATATTAGGGTGTGAGTTGCGACTCACACCCTAATATCAGAGGAGTGTAAATTAATGTAACAGGGGTGTAAATTTACACCCCACTAATGACTGTACAAGTGAGTTTTCCCTAATATTTAAGGGAAAATGCTAAGTGTACATAATGGACACCATGTAAATTTACACCCCACTAATGACTGTACAAGTGAGTTTTCCCTAATATTTAAGGGAAAATGCTAAGTGTACATAATGGACACCATAATGGTGTCTATAATGTACACATGTTAGTTTACACATGTTGGCCCCCTATTGGGGGGTTGCCCGTCGCGTCAGGCGGTCCCCCAATAGGGAGTCATCATGTGTACATTATGGACATCATTATAATGTTTATTATGTACCCATAGCATATCCCATATTTAAGAGTGAATAGATACGTAATATTGGCGGATGAAATACGGGCTCTCTCTCTTGTGAGGTTTATAAAATAATTTTAACTTGCTAAACAAAAGTTGCCAAATCATTAATCTAATCAAAATCGTATATTGCATCCAGCTCCCCGAACTCCTTGAAGTGGAGAAAAAAACGGCGAAGAAATAGAGTACGAAAATGGAGTCTTCGGAGGGTTTAGGGAAAGTGGAAGAAAAGCCATGGCGAGTCCTCGAATTCTACAGTGGCATAGGCGGCATGGTCAAATCTTCTCTCTTCTTTCTCAATTACACGTATATGCATTTGTATATATATGCGTAAATGTGAAATTTTTGCCCTTTTTTTATAATTATTGTAGAAATATTCGCTTATGAAGGGGGCAGTTAACGCGAAAGTCGTTGAAGCATTCGACATTAACGACGTCGCCAATGATGTTTATGAGCATAATTTCGGCCATCGACCCTACCAGGTACCTTAACAGATATGAAATTGTTAATTATTGTATTTCTAACGTAGTTATTGATTTAAGTAAGTCATATTATTCTAGGACGTGTAAAAGTTTTGAGATTACAGAAGGTAAAATGACTTAATTTCTACTCTGTTAATTTCAAAATTGAGGTTCTTTTTTGGGTCCTGAGGATTTCATAGTTACTGATAAGTTATTGTACTTCAATAAAGATGTGAACTTTGTTTACTAGTGGACTTTTCCTTAAATTTGTCTTCAAGTGGTTTCATGTCTACTTGTTTGCACATGTTGTTAAACCACTTCAACAAAAAACTTAAGCAGTTAGAAATGGTCGTCTTCACGTGTTAGTTAATTTTTTCCCCATTGTCTAATACGTGTACAATTTAATTAAAATAGATACTCGAACCTAAGACCTCGTGTGTTGTGGTACAATTTTTTTTTATTTTTATTATTATCTAAAGGGCTTTTATTTAACTTTAGTTTCAAATTTTTAAATAACTTTATTCGATAAAGATTTAGATAAGATTTAAGTTTCGATGATATTCATATTATATAATTATGATTTCGAAACTTATTGTTTTGTTGGAAATTTCGAAAGTATATATGAAGATCCTATAAATCTGTTAAGTAGGATTTGTCTAGCTGAAAGTTGAAATTATGAAAAATAGTTTAGTTTTTGTATTTCAAAAAATTGAAAATTGTAAATTAACTAAATGTAGGAATTATTAAGTAAATATGAGATTTTATAATTTTAGATGTTTAGTATGTATTATTTTAATTATTAAATAATTTTTAGAATGATTAAGTATTTAAAATAAAAATAAAAATAAGTAACCTTTTTTTACTCCTAGGCTCGCAAAGTTTGAAGTTTGGCCTTCACGCTTAGTTATGCTTTACGCTTTTTAAAATATTGATATTAACACATGTTCTTATTTCTTATGTTATAAATTGCAATATATCTCCATATACATTTTATCATCCCCATTCTCACGACATTCATCTTATGGGCATACGTCTGAAAACCCAACACATAAGAGATCCAATCTTCATTCCAATGAACTTACCTCTCTAACTTTATTGGTATTTATATATCATCTTCAAATCACCCTTCTTTGTTAATAATTGAACCTAAGTACCATAAACATTAACTCCTAGAGACAATATGATCTTCATGTTGATCCAACGTTATCCTTGTTCTTACTATAATTGTACATTTTATGTATTTTGTCTTAGTTCTACTTAACATAAAAAATCTATATTTCTAAAAAGTTCTCCAAAATTCTCTCTTATAAATTCACTCTTGCTTAGTCTCATCTACTACATCTATGTCATCGTCGTTACCATATACTAATGAAGCCTATATTGGATATGCTCGTAAGTTCATTCATGACCAATGCAAAAATCAAGATTTATGGAGAAACCTTGATACAAGTGTATGTTGATATGAACTTTTCTATCATCACCCCCAATACTTCTTAGACATGTGACTATTGCATAATACATGTTTTGGCTAATATCAGTACATTAAATAACTTATTGTTTTGTGTAGCATCTATTATAATCATAACATTTTCTTTGGAATCTAATCATAATTTTTTCCTGATGTGAAATGAAGACAATGTTTTACATCTATTTATTCTGCACGGACATGGACATAGACATGTACGTGTTGGACACAACACGATACGGACATGCCGACCTATGATTTTTCGAAAATATAGGAAACGGATACATCTTGGATCTATTCTATCTTTATCTTTATATTTTTTTATCTTTTAATGAAGTCAATTCATTTTTTAGTTTTGATCTTTGTTCATGAAATCTTTTAAATTAGTTGAGTAGCTATTTGTTATATTAAAATAACTTTATGTTAAGCTAGATATTACTTAGCTGAATGGAAAAATACATATACTATATGGAGTATTTAAAAAGTGTCGGACACAGACACATAGTACCAATAAGAGCGTATGTGCTTCATAGACATTAAATTATGTATACGAATGTTTCTAGCTGCCCGTGATTGTGGGTATTGAGGATAACCATTCTTATCATGGCAAATTTAAATGTTATTTTTGACTCGTTTTCATCTAATAAAGAAAACATAATCACAATAAATAATTTTAGTGTTTGTTCTTATTTCGCATTTCACTTTGTGCTAACCTTAAGCATGATGTTGCTACATCCATTTTTGGTGAACTTAGGGGAACATTCAAACCTTGAGTGCTGCTGATCTTGACAGATATGATGCGGACGCATGGCTTTTATCTCCTCCTTGCCAACCGTATACTCGCCAAGGTAATGGATTGTTTTCTCTTTATCTTTTCTTTTTTCAGTTTTCTGTTAATCGGCAACAATCTCTTCAATTTGCTATATATTAAGGTCTACAGAAAGGGTCTGCTGATGCTAGAGCTTTCTCTTTTCTCAAAATTCTTGAACTTATACCGCAAACTTCCCGACCTCCGCTCGTTCTATTTGTTGAGAATGTTGTTGGATTTGAGGTTTGTACATGTCTTTCCGGAATGAAAGTTGTATTTTAAATATCTGCATTCCATTTATTATTTACTTATTTGTTATTAACTTTGGAGCTATTCTAAAACTGTTTGTCCGTCTTGTTTTATGGTTTGTTGCAGATATCTGATACACATACAAAGATGCTTCGGATATTGAGAGAAAATCATTTTGTTACACAAGAGTTTATTCTGAGCCCCTTGCAGTTTGGTGTGCCATATTCCAGGCCACGTTATTTTTGTTTGGTCTCTCCCCCACCTCAGCCCTCTCACTCTGTGTTTGTATATCTGTTTTATGCCATTTGCTAGAAATATTGCATGCATTATAGATTTATGAATTTCTGTGTGTGTATTTAAGGAATCACACATGTATCCTCATTTATCTATGAACATATGTAGTTGAAACATTTTGAGAAAAATGTGTTGGTGAAGTATACATTTTTTAGGTGATGTATAGGATATGTTATTAGCTAATGCTAGTTATTTCATATCTAATCTTAAATGTGATGACTTCTGCTCATGGCCAACCACAGGGAAAGTATTAGAAGAAAGATAAAAGAGAGAGAGAAATGACTTTAATACCATGCATTTGATTATTGATTTGTTAGGAAAGCATCATGAATTTTTTTCTGCATTATTTTCAATGCAGGCTAAAAGGAAACCCGCGTTTTTTCAGTACCCACAATTTAATAATGAACTTCTTTGGGCTCCAGGCCCTTTACTTGGGACTGACGGTTTCACGGTGACTAGTGAAGGAGAACAATTGCATGGATGTTATGATAAATTGCCTCAAGCTTGTCAACCTATAGAAGATTTTTTGGAATTGAAGAATTTTAGGGATGAGGATTTAGATTCCTGCATTGCTAATGTGTCTGAAACTTCTGATGAAATTGAAGAAGGAAATAGATCTGTCAATTGTCCATTAAATCAATTCTTTGTTCCATCGAGCTTGGTGGAGCGGTGGGGAAGTGCCATGGGTATCCTTTTTCGTCCATGATGCTTTCTCTATGTCAGTGTATCGTTTCTCTTTTTTAGCAACTGTACTATTCAAAGAATTCTTTAAAAGCTGTATAGATATTGTTTTTCCTGAGTCAAAGCGCTGCTGTTGTTTTACAAAAAGTTATTATCGATACGTGAAGGGAACTGGATCTCTTTTGGCAACTATCCCGGTAGGATTATTATGAAGTTACTTGAGTTTATTACATCCAAGTAAAGTACATATCTATGGGTTTCACTTGCACTCGAGATTCTAATGTGACTGTTACCCGGATGCTATGGCAAAGCCTTCCCAGCTGTGGCCAATAAGCATGCCTAGATTTCATCTCTCACTAGAGAGGTAGAAGTCACGATGCTGAAATAGGTTTCTGTTTGTTCCATGCACTATGTTTTGTGCATGTCTAGTACATAGAATTGGGGAGGATTGGACACTACAATAAACAAGATTTTATTCTTTCTATTCTTCTTTAACACCGACCAGTATTATCCAAATTCCAATCCTCCCTACCAAACATTCCATTTTGGTGCATTATCTTACTTTTTGTACTCTTCCCATTTTTCCCTCTCATTTTTTTAGTCCATAACCATGTGCATTCCATGCTTTCACGCTTATAACATTTTCCAATTTTCTGCCTAATGCATTAAAGTCTCTGGTCTAAACTTTTCATGAATGTGAATGGGAACTACACAAATCATAATCATCTATGTTGAGGAGATTGCATGATAATGTCCTTAATGAAGCTATGATCATTGCCAATGACTCAGTAAATGTGAAATTCCATGCTAGGTACTCGTTCCTTGCATCAATAAGATCATGTGAAGTTTGACTTCGTATCTTTTTCATGTATTATGGTTACTTTGATCAGGTACTTGCTGATTCTAAATTTTGTTGTGCTGTGTCAATGTTATCTTGTCATGTTTGCATATTTTGCAGGGGACGACAAAAGATAAAATATCTAAAGTGGAGGACTTACGACTTAGATACTTCACGCCTAGGGAGGTATGAATTATTTTGATTCTTCTTCTGTAGTGGTAGATATCATTTTTTTGAAGATGTAGATATAGCTTCAAACTTTCCAATTTTACTTTCAGGTTGCTAATTTACATTCTTTTCCGGATGATTTCCAATTTCCACATCACGTAAGCCTTCGGCAACGGTAGGTTCTATTTTTTCTCTTTGCTCATGGAGGCACCTTAAATGGGGTTAATTTATGTCGCTTCTAAAGGAAATACTCAATTAACATGTAGACTATGTAGTAAAAAGCAATTTATTCGCTTTTCTTAATTGACATCTCTTTTGGTTAATATTGTTTTAAACAGTATGCCTCATTCCATCTAAAAGGACACAGTAAAATAGTCCACTGCTTTGGGCAGAATGTGTATCCTTTTCAAGATGAAGTAATCAACCATAGACACTGCAATGAGAAGTTGTCTGAATGAACCAACGGCAGAAATATTGTATTAACTTTTCTTTCTTACTCATTCAAATAAGTTTTTGGGATCTGAGTGTGATTTTGCAGTGGCTTGTGTTGTTTAAAATAATAATCCAATAGCTTTTTCTGATGCACCCACTTAATATTGCTATCGCCTCAGAAAAAGTGGAATAATTGATGAAATATGAGATGAAGACTTGAAGTAAAAGCATATAGGTGATATACTTTTTAACATGATGTATGTTTGCAAATGTGCATGATGCTCTTTTTGGTGTGATTATCTGCTGATGGTGAATTGTATCTGCACTGGAGGCTGATAAGAGAGAAGTTACATGAACACTAAAGGCCATTGGGAATTGTTTTTAGATTAAATGTTACTAGCTTTTCATGACCAGTGGCCTATATGTCATAAAACAAAACATGAACTTTGGTAAAGTCGTTCAAATTAGGATCCCATTTCTTTCAGTTACTGTCTAATATGAACAACTAAAAAACATTCATTTAACTTTTCCTGTTTTGTTTGCCTACATATTTTGGGAACAGTGCAATGTTGCTCCATAAATCAAGAAACATAACACATGCTCTGTTTGAACATGTAATTTAGAGTCACGGGCTCTTAGGTCTCCACTCATTTTACAGTAAGTAATGACAATAAGTTTGTGAAATCACAGCCAAACAGAATCTTATATATCTGCAATCCTTTTGGATTTCATTGACTTATTGGCAACAAGCTAGGTATCTTTCATTCTCTTGGAGTTGTTCAAAGGGTTTGTTTCACAGTTTTTTTTAATCATAGCACACCGATGGTCTTGAGTCTTTATATTATTGATCTTTTTTAGCACGTAACATTAGGCCCTAACTTACTTTTGAGCTGTACTGCATTTTATTTGATTTGTAAATAATGACAGCCTTTTGGTGATGGATGTTGGAATACCTTGCTGACAATTACAAGGCATCTTTGGCACAAGACCTGAACTTCATGGAGTATTTCCTAGCTTAGTTATGGCTGATTTATGATGCTTTGGTTTGTTTTTGATGTTTATGCCTTGTTCCAATTGTCTTCTTTCTTATCATTACAATAGTCTGAACTGAGATGGGGAAGGTAAAGAGTGACTTTGCATCTGGCTTAGCCTAAGAAAAGAAAAGTTAACTTTGATCTACTTTTTTTGCGAAACATGTTTGAGCTTTTGTAGAAATAGTTTTTTTTTTTTTTTTTCAAAAACTTAATTTTTAAAAAGTCGTCACATACTTTCAACAAATGGATTCTTACTTTTTTAGGCTTAGCCAAACATGCTCAGTCTTCTGAATTTTAAACTAGCTCAACTGAACTGTAGTCCTGAGATATATTTGTAATTTAGTACTGTTTCTGCAGTTATGCATTGCTTGGGAACAGTTTGAGTGTTGGAGTGGTGGCTCAGCTGTTTTGCTATCTATTTACGAGTCAATCATGTTAATGCCACAACAATCTCCATCTTTATCCAGACGAACATGCACGCCAATCACATTTCCAGGAAGGTGCTGAGATCAGTAAACAGCTCTACGGGTTTTCTTTAAACCCTTTTCCATTTCATGAGGTTGTTCCATATTCATCCGTTGTTTTCGCACCAATGATTATGATTTTAATTCAAGATAGTCTCTGTTAAGCATCAGTTAATTATTTGTATAGCGTGTTCTTGTTTGTGCTCAAGGTGATATTTGTATTCATCGTGTTTCTGAACATATTTACATGCATCTGATATTTTAAATTAACATGGCCTAACGTAGTTAATAAGGATTTGATTTTAAAGAACTCTTCGGTAGGTACAACGCTAGATCAAGTGAAGTGGCCGATCTCAAGATTATCAGATCATGTTTGGTCTAGCTTAAAAGTTAAAAAAAAAATAAAAATGGCCAGCTTCTTTGGACTTTTTTGTGCAGTATCTAGTGTTAATTCAATACTAGTCATGAAACTATGAGGGCCGAATTGTCTGAATTCTAAAATTTGTGTTAAAACACTCTAGGCTTCCCCTTTGTTTTTTGTTTCATTGTTCTCAAATCCTTCTACAATTCCAATTTAGTGAAAAAGTTTTCCCCTTTCAATTAAGTATGTAAATAATGCCACCTTCACATTATAGAAAAAGTCTTTTAAACCATCTTGTTTAAAAGTTCAAGGACATATTTTTCCATTTAAATTTAGAATTAAGTATCGACCGAACCCATAAAATAAATCATGGTCTAAACGAACCTCGTGAGTGTCCCCTGTTAGTTATGTCTACCTTTTTTGTGATCAAAAGAAAAACCAGCAGCACAATGGAGATCCAGCTTCCTCCTTTTCTCTGTCACTGGAAGAAATCAAAGCATCAGAGAATGCCTCCAAGTCCATGGAAGCTATTTTTAATCGAACATTACACCACTTGGTTGGTGCCCCCTCACACCGTTATTTTAACAAATTTAGTATAAAGATTACATTCTGATGGATCTGAAAACTCAATCATCGTAGAAAAAATTGAAAACAGTTCCTTCCAAATGATTACAAGTCAATGCATCAGTGTAGCTAGTGTGCAGCCCAAAACATCTAAGGCCATCACAAAAATATTATCTCCTCAAACTTTCGCAGCTTAAAAGGCTATAATCCCTCTAAGAAGCGGGCCATGGAGGGGTACCTTCACATAACGAGTTAGCAGATTGAGGTCTTGTTCGTTAATGGAATTAACTAGACAAATCGTTTCACCAAGAATGGCCATAACCGCGAGCAAACCGGAAAAAACCCAAACTTGAGAATCAGGTTGCTTCGCCGTTCGAATTGTAGTTTGGAGAAACCTCCTCAGTGGCGGATTGAGCCCAAATCCCCTAGAAATGGGTGCTAGGGAGGGCGAGAGTCCCTTTGTGCTCGGACCCTGTCGCACCACGAGGCATTGTCAACAAGTCGGATTGTTTGGGAATGCAACCGACAATCATGCATTGGTGAAGTTCTGCAACAAAGCCTGACTTATTTATATATTATGCTATTCGATCGATTTTGACTGTTGTCGCATCTAACCAGAATTTCAGCTTGTGAGAACATAAAATACTTGCAACTCTCGGATAAAGTATTAGAATGGAAAGATCCATACTTAAAGTAGAGATTTGCTAACTATTTTCCACGAACCCCATTAAGAATGCACTAACAAAATGGAGTTGAAAGGTTTTGAAGTGGATTCCTCTCCTGTTATTGCATTGTTTGAATATAATTCTTCAAGATTGCACCATACTTATTTGGAATTGTGCCGAATGGGATTAACAAGAGATGCAAGTGTGATAAGTTATTTTCTTTGGAAAAACGAAATTGATCCTCATAGAAAATCACATCATGAGAAGTAAAATCGTTTGATTCTATATAAGCTGATATCCTTAGTGCCAAAAGGATATCCAACGAAGAGGTGCAGTGTGGCACATGCATCAAATTATTTAGATGGTCTTTGGGTATGTTAATGGTCAAAACATAGAGATCTACGACTCTTAGATGTGCACAAATTTTTGGGGAAAATAAGCATATAAAATTAGTGTTTCTGGATCCTGTTTAGATACGCAAAAAGTAATTAAAATTTGATTTTCTGAAAATTTAAATTTTTTCATTTTCTCGGTTCTACATTCAATTTTCGAGAATCGAGAACTGAATTTCGAAAAATGCAGAATGTACGATTTTCGAAACTCGATTTATAATTTCCAGACATCACTGTCCTGAAATTAAAAATGACTATTATTGCTTCAAAAATCTATCTTATTATTGTTGATCTTCTTGTTTATTTATTTATTTATTTATCAAGTGTACTCTAATCGTTTACCTAAGACAACGGGAGATGTAAATAAAAGTAATGGGAAGAAAGTTTTTCTTCAAATTAAAGCACGTGTATTACACGTTTACAAGTCATATAGAATAATGTAATCAAAAGAAGTTTCAGAAATTAAAAATTTAAATTTGGTAATATAAAGAAATAACATCATGTGCCTACGCCAGTCAGATTCAAAAATAACATTAAAAATCAGAAGGTCGGTTAAGGAATCAAAATGAAATAATACATTGAGATTCCAATGCCAGTTAATATTGTAACAGATTCCAATATATAATGAGACATAATTTTCTTGCTACTATTTAATGGAGACATTTTGTATAAAAGAAACAGGCAGTCTTCGAAGGGGAAAAGCTAGCACCCAAAATAATGGAAATCCAGCTTCTTCCCTTCAACTTCACTACATTCTTGCTTTTCGTATCCTTAACCTTTTTCTTAGTTAAGGGATGGAAGAAATCGAATTCCCTTAATACAAACAAACGATTGCCTCCGAGTCCATGGAAACTGCCGTTGATTGGAAACATGCACCAGTTGGTAGGTGCTCCCCCGCATCGTGTTCTAAGAGAGTTAGCCAAAAAATATGGTCCAATCATGCATTTGCAGCTGGGTGAAGTTTCTACGATTGTCATATCTTCTCGTGAAACAGCTAAAGATGTTCTCAAGGTTCATGATCCTGCTTGTGCGGACAGACCAGAAAGTATAGGAATGAAGATTATGTGGTATAATTATGCTGATATTGCATTTAGCCCGTATAATGATCACTGGAGGCAAATGCGTAAACTATGCATATTGGAGCTCTTAAGCACCAAAAATGTTAGGTCATTCGAATCTATAAGGCTAGACGAGGCATCACATCTTACTAAATCTATTCAGTCATCTTTAGGAGAACCCATCAATCTTACTAAGAAAATATTCTCATTTACCAGTTCGATAACATGCAGAGCAGCATTTGGTCATGTACTCAGAGACAGGGACAATTTATTAATGATGATGAAGGATGGACTCGCCTTGGCTGGGGGCTTTGATTTGGCTGATCTTTTCCCCTCGTTAAAGTTGCTAAAGATCATCAATTGGAATCAAAAGAGATTGTGGAAGATGCGCAATAAAATTGATTCAATTCTCGACTCCCTGATTAATGAGCACAAAGACAACTTAGCTACGGGGCAAAAAGGCAATGGGGAATTGGGTGGTGAAGACATAGTAGATGTTCTACTTAGATTACAGCAAAGTGGGGAACTGGATATACCAATAACTAATGACAACATCAAAGCAATCATTTTTGTTAGTATTTTTGCTATAAAAAACTTCTTATTTCTTCTTATTAACACTTACATATTGTTCAAACATCAATAACAAGTGTTGTCATTGCAGGACATGTTTTCGGCTGGAACTGAAACTTCATCCACAGTAATAGATTGGGCAATGGCAGAAATGATGAGAAATCCACATGTGATGGCAAATGCACAAGCTGAAATAAGAGAAATTGCTAAGGGAAAGGGGACATTCGAAGAGAGTGATGTTCATTCACTAAAATATCTCAAGTTGGTAATCAAAGAAACTATTAGGCTGCACCCTCCCATTCGTTTACTTCCAAGAGCATGTAGAGAAGAATGCGAAATTAATGGATATACTATACCCCTCAAAGCCAGAGTCATGATTAATATTTGGGCTTTAGGAAGAGATCCAGATTATTGGCCGGAAGCTGAAAGCTTTAAACCAGAGAGATTTGAGAACAATTCAGTTGATTACTTGGGAAATAACTTCGAATTTATCCCATTTGGAGCAGGAAAGAGGTTTTGTCCAGGTATGAACTTTGGCTTAGCAAATATTGAACTTCCTTTAGCTCAACTTCTCTACAACTTTGACTGGAAACTTCCTAATGAGATGAAACCCAGTGAAGTGGACATGACCGAGGGAGAAGGAATATCCGTGTCAAGGAAAAATGGTCTTTACTTGATTCCTACACTCTACAACTCTTCCATTGATGGCTAATTAATCTATCAAAAGGAGGCTCTTTATGTAAACGAGCTTCGGTGTATGAAGATATATGTATTTGTGCATGTCATATCAAAATGGCATCTACTCTATCTTAATAAAGCTCATGTTCCTACATTGTATTCATTTTATTGCAGTCTTTTATTCCTCGTTACCTACGGGAGAAAAAAATCGGTGGCACGGTCCTATATGTATACATTGTAGGAATCTTTAGGAAGATTTGCAGTCTTTGAAAATTATACATTTCATATTAATTTTGTCAAATGAACCAAACTTGACCGTGCTTCTCAATATCGGATGATACTGTTGGGAATTTACTTAAACATGCGCAGCGGAAAATAAGCAATTTTCAATTCCCATACACGGATCTGCTTTGTATTTAGATAGAAACTGTGATAGAAATAATACCTTTGATGATTTCTGCAAACTCCTTTGCGTTTTCTTGAACTCCAACGATCAGATCTGCAATCCAAGCTGTCCAAATGTCCAGCCTCCAATGGTGATCCACACAGAGAACAAGAATGACGGCTAGGGTTTCTTTTCTCGTGCTAGCAAGAATAATAATGAATAATGAAAATCCATTTTTTTTCTCAAACCCTAGGAACATATTAATATAAGTTCAAGTGGGCTCGGCCCGTCTCTTAAACTTAACCCGGTCCAATATTTAATTAATCAAATTAATTAAATCTGGTCCATGAATTAATTAATCCAATCAATTAATTCGGGCCTATTAATAAGTAACCCAATTAATTAATTATCCAACACTTGTCAATTAATTAATTGGTAAATTTCATTCTTCTGGTTCTCTTTTGTGTGTGACCCATTAGGTTCCCAATCACGATGCCTAACGATGTAAATTATTATTTTGATCTAATCAAAATCGATAAATTAAAACACCCCTTTTAATTTATCACTAATTCACATTCGTCGTCCCAGATTGACATCTAGCAATGTGTCAGGGCAATACATGTGACGGGAAATGTCATGTAGTGTGACAAACCAAACTTGTTCGTTTACCGTGAAACTATAATCCTTTCGTCAATATGATCCGATCAATTATGAGATATGGATATGTGTCAATCTCGTTTATCGATCATACTTTTTATCCTACTGTTAAGTCGATGTAAGTCGAAAACTCTTTTTCGACTTATGAGTTCACCTTGGCCAAGGATTTCATTATCAACTTAACTAGATAAAATATAGATCATAATCTCTTACTATCTAAGAGTGACGAATCCTCTATTGATCATTCACAACCTTCATATGATTCTTGACATACCCGAACGATGCCGTATTAGCGACCCTTGGCAGAGCAACATCCAACATCACCAAAGTATGACTATCCTCATATAAGGTACTATGATGACCTCAAGTCAAAGGACCAATTCCACTACCGAACGTTAGAGATTAACCACTAACACTCAGATAGTTATCCATGTGGAATCTCCCAGTGGGTCTCCAATATTTTGTTCTATAACAAAATATCCACGTGTTCATTTAAGTGTCACCACACTTTAGCTTGTGAGATCAGCTACTTACTTCACAAGTAAAAATGACACACGTGATGGTCTATCCGTAATAACGATATCCGTATCTCGTTATTACTTCGACCACGGACGATTTAAGATTCAGTCATATGTAATTTGTATCTCACAATCACAACTCCTTGTGATTAACAAATCACCAAGACTTGAATCTACGGATTCTATTATTTAATTTATTAGAATATAAATTCAATTAAATAATAAATATTCCCATATAATATGCATTGATTATATATATATTTAAAGTGTTTATGTCCCAAGTTAATTGGACCTAGGGCATAACACTTACAGATACAACATACTAAAATATCAAAAACTAAAACTCAAAAAACAATTTGAAAATTATTTTAACGAAATTTGGAGAAAGTAGGAATTATAAACCAATATAATTAAATTGTTTTTGATAAATAAAGAATTAGGAGAGTCTAATTTATAGATTTCAATGTGTGTATTCAAAATAGTTACATCTTTTGGCACCAATCTATTTAGACCATTAGATTATGCCGTTTCGAATTGGGACCTGATTTCGTCGTTAGATATTACCTTATCCAAAGATCATGATTCTTCGTTTTCCAACCATTGCAGTGGAAGAGCACCTAATCATCGTACCTATTGGAACTTACTCAAATTCACACATATTAATCATTAAATTAGTAAATTCCAATAATCCCCCACATGAATGGAAGAAATTGACTCAATACAAGGAAGATGAAGAAGATTAATATCCGAAAGATAACGTATCAGAATAGGTAGCTTTCGCTTTGCAAATTCCTTACTAGAAATCTATCGACTCACTTGGTTAATGAGTGAGTGCAACGTTTTGAACTGTCGTATTTAATTCCAAGCCTAGATAGTAGATCCAACACATTATCTCATATCAAAATTCGTTCTCTATTGTGTTAATTATTTCAACCGTGAACTATCTTAGATCCTACAATTACATTATTCTACTTTCCTTCTTCTATACCTAATTTTAATTTGTTGTACATGAATATTGTTAAAATTTGGGTGTGACCCGAATTCTTTGTTGAAAATAATTGAGAATTCTAATTAAAGCGCACATTAAAGAAAAATTTATTTGAAATGTTATTGTAAAATCCTATTTAGTTTATTTGACAAATTAATTGAAGTTCTACTTGGAAGTTTATTGGAAGTAAAAATTTGTGTTGGACTTGAAAATGACATTGAAATGAAGAAAATCAAAATTTTGGAGTAAATGGCTGAAAAGTGGGTGCCGCGGCACCAACGTCAGGGAGCCAAGGCGATTTTTCCCTGACGTTGCAGCGCCACCTGTCCGTTTCGTCTCTTGTGCGATTTTTTCTTCTCTACTCCGTTTTGGATTATGTTTCTTATAATCAACTTCAACTACAACTCTATTATTAGAGTTTGGACGTCCTCTATTCGTTCCATATATAGTTTACTCTTCATTACGATTTAATAAGAAGTTAGAAATATTGTAAACACAAATTTTTTGTATTCTTTCTTCATATTATAATAAAATCTCTATTCTCTGCAAATTATTTGTATTAGGTTTGAGTTGCTTTATGTTATTGGCAAATTCTGTGAACAAAAGGACTTAAATGTATAGGTTGTAAAAGTTCAAGGAGTAATGTGCAAATAGTTCAAAAGTTAGTTAATAGGTCTAGGGTTTCGCGTTTCGAACAAGTAGGAAAATGCTGCAAATTTTCGTTGGACTGTCATCAAGGGTTGGCTCGAGCAACAAAAGCAGAAACATCGTCGCTAGAGACGTTGTCGCTCGACTGTCGTGAGCCCTTGCTCGAGCGACAGTGTTGTCCGAAAAATATTTATTTTACGATTTAAAGGCTTTTTCCCCGACCATTCGTTTCCTAACCTACTTATAAATACCAAAACACATATGAACGTGAGTTGAGTTGGTTGAACATTGAGAGAGCTTCATCTGTGAGAGAATTATCATATTCCATCTTTCAACCTCCATCAATTGTGATTGTTTTGGTGAGAAAAACATCATTCCTATAATCCAAATACCAAATCACTACTTCCTCTACATCTGGTCAGAATTTTGACGATCAAAGGAAGTTGACAAGAGTTTCTGTCTGTGAAGAACGGATCGTTCTTCGTGATCCACTGGAGATAAACGAATTTACAAGGCTTGAAGTGCTACAAAGTAGCAGATTCCACGGAGAGCTTTGGCAATAATAGCTAAGGATTGGTGTAGGGGAGTACGGGATCCGCAAAGAGCTATAAGAAGTGCAGTCGGGTAATCAGATAGTACGAGTCGTCTAGTCTGATAGACTGTAAATTGTTATATTCGTTTATAGTTGATTGACTGGCATTTTTTCAGTTGGGTTTCTCCGTGATCATCTTGGTGTTGATTTACAATTTTCATTTTATTTATTGATTGATCATATAAACTGCGGTATTCAAATATAGGACTAATATGACTTGCATATTTAATCATCTAGAAAATGATTAAAAAGTGACTTGTTGTTATTTAATTCGTTTGTATTTTTAAATTCCTCACATTACACCTTTCACCCCCTCTAGGCGTTGTTAGGGTCGAACTTGCGTTTTTTAATTTTGTTTTTGTGGTCAATTATTTCATATTGTGGCTTAATCCCTTATTTTCTCCAATAATTTGGTATTGAATTAATCTTGTATCATTTTCGCTTTTCACAACAAATATGAAATGGGAGAGTGTGCGTGAAAGAGAGGGATTATAAGAGAGAGTATGAACAATAAATAAAAGAAAGCTATTAGAAAAAGACGTGACAATGTGTGAGTAAACGAGAGAGAGGCAGGAGAGATATAAAGGATGTAGAGAGAGTTCGAAGAATAATAAGAGAGATGGAAATAGTGGAGAAAGAAACACGTGTGAATGTGTGGATGAGTGAGAGGAGGAAATATTGGGTGGAGTGAACGTACCAGCCCATGTGGAATGTCCAACCTAACATCGAACGACATGTGTACAATTTTGAACAAACTTTGACAACTATATATTCTGGATTATTATAGTGGTACATATTGGGGTACATAAAGGTGTTCATAATGGACACCATTATGTAAATGGTGATGCACCAGTAGAATAGTCCATATATTCTTTAATAAAAAAAATACATTGGGCCTACAAAACTATAATAACGTGGATCCTACATAATAATAATAATAATAATAATAATAATATTTGCAATGGGAAAAAAGTACCTTAATTAAGTAATGCATATTGTTGTGGTATGTTTGGAAAGTGAAAATTTGAATGCCCGAAGCTTCAATCATTTCACCTCTTTTTTTTTTTTTTGCAAATAATTTCTTATATCCTTTTTGGTACATTCTGTTGGAAAATATATGATTTGGCAAATAAATTTTCAGTTGTGTATGTGAAATTAATCCCACATTATTTGGAAATTAGGATTTGAAGAGGAGTTTTAAAAGGGATTACAATCCCACATTGGTTAGAAATGGAAAAATGGGAATATATGGGGACTATAATAGTACCATCCCACATTGGAAAAGGAAAAGAAATGTGGTAATATGGGAAAACTTAAATAGTTATTCCACATAGGATAGAAACAAGTTTGTGGACCAATTTATATATGTGTTACTAATTTGTAAGGTGTAACCATTTGTTGCATAGAAACTCCTCCATGGCCTACGCGCCCGCAGGGGGGTGTAAATCTTGGACCGACTTGGTCTTCGAGCCTTGAACTTGTGTGGGTGCGCGACCTGCGTACACGAATGTCGGACCGATTGAGTCAAAAATTGGCCACAAAGTGCAAGCCACATTTTGGAATTTTTCTTTTACGTTTTTCCATTTAAAACATAACCTGAAAACGTTTTTATTTATTTTGTAACTTCAAAACGTCAGAATTCAAATGAACTCCAAAACGTCAGAATTCAATTGAAGGGGTTATGTGTGCATTAAGTGGCAAAGGCTCCTCATTGCCTATATATACTGGACAGTCTCTTCCATTCAGACACACAACAACTGCACGAATTCATCTGCTTCCTGCTCCAATTCCTGTCTTCCTCCAGTCACTTGGTGATTCAGTTCCGGCACACTCTTTCAGTTCGGCTGCACAGCTGCAGTACACGCCGCTGTATCCTGGGAAGCAAGCGCTCGAACTACTTCGGTGAGGGGGCGAATATTGCTTTAAGGACACTGTGTTGAACACAGGCCCCGGCTCCAAGACGTCCAATTTCATTTCTGCTTTTTGTCAACTGCAGTTCTATTTGTTTACTTCTTCTTTCAGTTAGCAGTTTTTGTATTTCCGTTGTAACAAACTTAAAGCAATATTTTCTTTACTGATATTCTGATTCTGTTTCAGAAATGGAAAATACACTTACCAATAACGTTGTGGGATCTGCTGATGAAGCTGTGCCTACTGTGGCTCAGGCTGTGGCTGTGCCAAGTTCTGATGTCGCTCAAGTGATGGCTCCAGTAACACAGACTGTGGCTAATATGCCAAGTCTAGCTGCTGGCCCGAGTGCAACTAAGATTGTGGCTCCCATGCCAAGTCTGGCTGCTGGTCCAACTGTGACAGTCCCGGTTAATCACGGGGAAAAGCCGGAGAAATTCAATGGTTCGAATTTCAAGAGGTGGCAACAGAAAATGCTGTTTTACCTCACGACCTTGAATCTTGCGAGATTCTTGACTGAAAATGCTCCAGTACTCCAAGAGGGTCAAGGAGACATTCAAGCAATCAGTGCAGTGGATGCTTGGAAGCACTCTGATTTCTTGTGCCGAAATTATGTGATGAACGGTTTGGCTGATTCGTTGTACAATGTGTACTGCACAATAAAAACGGCCAAGGAATTATGGGAGTCTTTGGACAAAAAGTACAAAACCGAGGATGCCGGAGCCAAGAAGTTTCTTGTTGGCCGCTTTTTGGAATACAAAATGGTGGACTCCAAATCCGTAATCAGTCAAGTACAAGAATTACAAGTGATCTTGCATGAAATTCATTCCGAGGGAATGGTTGTGAGTGAATCCTTCCAAGTGGCTTGCATAATTGAAAAGCTACCTCCTGCATGGAAGGATTTCAAAAACTACTTAAAACACAAGCGAAAGGAAATGAACGTTGAGGAACTAATTGTTAGACTTCGAATTGAAGAAGACAACAAAAGTTCTGAAAGAGGGTTCAATAAGGTTGTGGCTAAAGCAAATGTTGTGGAGCATGGCCAAAACTCCAAGACCTATAAGAACAAGTCTGGGCTATCTGGTGGCAAAGGGCCCAAGTTGGGGCCAAAAGGTGGAATTTCTAAGAAGAAGTTTCAAGGGAAATGCTTCAATTGTGACAAGATTGGTCACAAATCTACGGAGTGCCGTTTGCCGAAGAAGAAAAAAGAAGCAAATGTGGTTGAAGATGTATCTGACATCAACCTTGCAGCCGTCATTTCTGAAGTGAACATGGTGGGTTCAAATCCAAAAGAGTGGTGGATTGACACCGGTGCTACAAGGCACGTGTGCTCTGATAAAGAGTTGTTTATGGCTTTTGAAGCAATTGAAAATGGAGAGAAGTTGTTCATGGGAAATTCAGCAACTTCTGAAATCAAGGGACAAGGCAAGGTGGTTCTGAAGATGACTTCAGGAAAAGAGCTGACTCTTAACAATGTACTTTATGTGCCGGAAATCCGCAAGAACCTAGTGTCCGGGTCGCTTTTAAATAAGCATGGTTTCCGTATTGTATTTGAGTCTGACAAAGTTATTTTGTCAAAAAGTGGAATGTTTGTCGGAAAAGGTTATGTTTCCGATGGTATGTTTAAACTCAATGTAATGGTTGTTAAACCAAAAATGAATAAAGTAAACTCTTCTGCTTACTTGCTTGAGTCTTCCAATATGTGGCATGGTAGACTAGGACATGTTAACTATGATACTTTACGCAGACTAGTTAACTTGAATTGCATACCTAAGTTTCATATTGATTCCAAACATAAGTGCGAAACTTGTGTTGAGGCAAAATTGACAAGGTCATCCTTTAAGTCAATTGAACGAAATACAGAACCACTTGATTTAATTCACAGTGATATATGTGATTTAAAATTTGTACAAACAAGAGGTGGCAACAAGTACTTCATTACTTTTGTCGATGATAGCACAAAATACTGTTATGTGTATTTGCTAAAAAGTAAAGATGAAGCGATAGAGAAATTTATTCTCTATAAGAATGAAGTTGAAAATCAACTTAACAAGAAAGTTAAGGTGTTGAGAAGTGATAGAGGTGGTGAATACGAAGCTCCGTTTGCTGAATTTTGTGCACAACACGGAATCATACATGAAACCACCGCACCTTATTCACCACAACAAAATGGTGTTGCTGAAAGGAAAAATCGCACCTTAAAAGAAATGATGAATGCAATGCTAATAAGTTCTGGATTACCTCAGAACATGTGGGGGGAAGCAGTGTTATCAGCAAATTACCTTTTAAATAAGGTGCCCCGAAAGAAAATGGAAAAAACCCCTTATGAGTTATGGAAAGGAAGAAAGTCTTCCTATAAATACTTACGAGTGTGGGGGTGTCTTGCTAAAGTGGCTGTCCCAACACCTAAGAAGGTGAAGATAGGCCCGAAAACTGTAGATTGCATCTTCATTGGATATGCACAAAACAGTAGTGCTTATCGATTTCTTGTGTATGAATCTAAAATCTCAGATATACACAAAAATACGATAATGGAATCGAGAAATGCTTCGTTCTTTGAACATATATTTCCATACAGGTCCAAAGAAGAAGCAAGCTCTTCTAAACGGACATATGAGACTATGACTGAAAATAGTCAGGACCAAGAACTAGAAGAGGGGGTTGAGGTTGAGGTTGAACCAAGACGTAGCAAGAGGGAAAGGATAGGAAAATCTTATGGTCCAGATTTTATGACCTATATGCTTGAAAGTGAACCTCGAAGCTATCAAGAAGCTGTAAACTCCTCAGAAGGACCTCAATGGAAAGAGGCAATTAAAAGTGAAATAGATTCCATTTTGCAGAATCATACGTGGGAGCTAGTGGATCTTCCTCCAGGAAGCAAACCACTAGGCTACAGATGGATTTTCAAACGAAAAATGAAAGCAGATGGAACTATTGAAAAGTATAAGGCCAGATTAGTAATAAAAGGTTACAGACAACGAGAAGGCCTTGATTACTTTGATACATATTCTCCAGTAACGAGAATAACATCTATTAGGATGATACTTGCGATTGCTGCACTACGAAATCTTGAAGTACATCAAATGGATGTTAAGACTGCATTTTTGAATGGAGACTTAGAGGAAGAAATCTATATGGAACAACCCGAGGGATTTTCATCTCCAGGGCAGGAAAATAAAGTTTGTAAGTTGGTGAAGTCATTATATGGCTTGAAACAAGCACCAAAACAATGGCATGAAAAATTTGACAATGCCATGATGGAAAGTGGGTTTAAAATCAATGAATGTGACAAATGCATTTACATCAAAGACACAGAAAATGGTTATGTCATTTTATGTCTTTATGTTGATGACATGCTCATCGTTGGTAGCAACGATAAGATGATTAAATCTACTAAAAATATGTTGAATTCAAGATTCGACATGAAGGATATGGGTTTAGCTGATGTGATTCTTGGAGTTAAAATTTCAAGAACATCAGATGGACTCGTTCTAAGTCAGTCACATTATGTGGACAAAATTTTGGAAAAATTCAATAATGATGATACTGGCGAGGCTAGAACACCAATAGATACAAGTCAACATCTATCGAAAAATAGAGGCGATGGTATTTCTCAAGTAGAGTACTCTAGAATAATTGGAAGTCTTATGTACCTAATGAGTTGTACAAGACCAGATATAGCTTACGCAGTTAGTAAGCTGAGTAGATATACTAGTAATCCAGGGTCTGACCACTGGAAAGGAATAGTAAGAGTACTAAGATACTTGAGATATACTCGTAATTATGGACTGCACTATACCAGATATCCTGCAGTTATTGAAGGATATACTGATGCGAATTGGATATCTGATATTAAAGACTCAAAGTCTACTAGTGGATTTGTATTCACATTGGGAGGTGCAGCCATATCATGGAAATCCTCTAAACAAACAGTTATTGCGAGATCTACCATGGAATCTGAGTTTATAGCTCTAGATAAATGTGGTGAAGAGGCTGAATGGCTACGCAATTTCTTAGAGGATATTCCAAGATGGTCAAAACCTGTGCCAGCAATTTGCATATATTGTGATAGTCAATCTGCGATTGGAAGGGCACAAAGCAACATGTACAATGGTAAGTCTAGACACATACGTCGTAGACATAATACCATAAGACAATTACTCTCAACTGGAGTTATCTCTATTGACTATGTAAAGTCTAAAGATAACATTGCGGATCCGCTAACCAAAGGGTTAAATAGAGAGTTGGTTGCAAAGTCATCGAGAGGAATGGGACTTAAGCCTCTAAAAGAATAAGTTATTGTAATGGAAACTCAACCTAGCTGACTGGAGATCCCAAGATCTAGGTTCAATGAGAAAACCTAATTGCAAATACTTAACAGTATCACTGTGGGGATTATCTCCTGTCCATTCCTGTAATAACAGTGATGCCAGTGGAAAGAGGATAAGCAACAGGCTTTTAATGATTCTTGTGCGTCGGAAATCCGAGCGGAGTAATGCAGGTTACTCTTAATTAAGAAATCACCTATGTGAGAGAGAAGTGGGGCCGCTTCGAAGGGAATTGTGAGGCTCAATTCTTAATAACTCTCACTGAACCAGGCATATGTTCATGGCCACAAACGAACATAACCATGAGAACTGAATTGTGTTAGGAAGAATCCTGTGTGAGGTACATCATCGTTTACACAAAAGGTGGAACAGTTCAAAGACATCACGTCTACTGATCAGCTAGTAAAGTAAATGTATTTTCATAAGGGAAGGTTCAAAGGGTAACACCTACCTATCCTATGCAGGTTTCAACTGTGGAACTTTGTCACCAAGTATTCCGTGTCTCTATTAATTTCAATTCATGTGGGGGATTGTTGGAAAATATATGATTGGCAAATAAATTTTCACTTGTGTATGTGAAATTAATCCCACATTGCTTGGAAATTGGGATTTGAAGAGGAGCCTTAAAAGGGATGACAATCCCACATTGGTTAGAAATGGAAAAGTGGGAAGATATGGGGACTATAAATAGTACCATCCCACATTGGAAAAGAAAAAGAAATGTGGGAATGTGGGAAAACTTAAATAGTTATCCCACATAGGATAAAAACAAGTTTGTGGACCAATTTATATATGGGTTACTAATTGGTAAGGTGTAACCATTTGTTGCATAGAGACTCCTCCATGGCCTACGCGCCCGCAGGGGGGGTGCAAATCTTGGACCGACTTGGCCTTCGAGCCTTGAACTTGTGTGGGCGCGCGACCTGCGTACACGAATGTCGGACCGATTGAGTCAAAAATTGGCCACAAAGTGCAAGCCACATTTTGGAATTTTTCTTTTATGTTTTTCCATTTAAAACATAACCTGAAAATGTTTTCATTTATTTTGTAACTCCTAAACCTCAGAATTCAAATGAACTCCAAAACGTCAGAATTCATATGAAGGGGTTATGTGTGCATTAAGTAGCAAAGGTTCCTCCTTGCCTATATATACCGGACAGTCTCTTCCATTCAGACACACAACTGCTGCACGACACTCTCTGCTTCTTCAGCTTTCCGTCTTCTTCCAGTCACTTGGTGATTCCGTTCCGGCACGCTCTTTCAGTTCGGCTGCACAGCTGCAGTACACGCCGCTGTATCCTAGGAAGTAAGTGCTCGAATTACTTCGGTGAGGGGATGAAAATTGCTTTAAGAACACTGTGTTGAACACAGACCCCGGCTCCAAGACGTCCTTTCTGATTTCTGTCAACTGTAATTTTTTTTTGTTTACTTCTTCTAGTTCAGTTAGCTGTTCATGTATTTCGGCTTACACATTCCACATTTTCAACACCACCAACCTCATTTGTTAAATAAAAATATAATTTTGTTGGTCCTATGCTGGCATTAACCATGGAATTAATGACATCTGCTTAAGCATTAGACACCCTATGTCCTGATCTGAGATATCGTCTTTCTTCTACTTTACCAAGTTCGTGATTATGATGAGTATTGATATGAGAAATTTTCTATATTCCACTATCAACTGTAAAACTCACCATAAATTTCCAACATGTTCTTGTCTCTAATTTATTATATTTCCTTACTTCAAGTAACTCTCTTTCCCTCTGAAACCCTTCCTTCGAACATAAAAGTTATTGTTGTTTAATATTTTTTGATGCATCTCTTTGTATATATGCCCTTTACGGTTGCTAAAACATTTTCTTAGAGATATGAATTACATATATTATAAGTTTCTTCGTCAGAACATACTTCCACTCCCTCATTGAGTTCTTCATAAATTTTTTCTATAATAAAAGGTATGTGCCGGGATGTTCTTTATACGTGACGGGATGTGCATTCCACTTGGGCGGGTACGAACACCCCACCCACGATTCTTTCGAGTAAGAGGGTTGAGAGATATAAGAGATAAGAGAGACAAAGAGAGGGAATGAAGAAAGAGTGATAGAGATGTGAGGAAAGTCTCGAGAAGTGGGAAAAGTAAAAAGAAAAAAAATTCAAATTGTTACATCATCTTCCTTTAAAATAATTTCGTCCTCGAAATTATCTTAAATATGCAAATAGTGCTAGATACTTGGTTTTCATTTCTCTCCTCTTTCCCGAATTCTTTGACTCCCTAATTTTGCCGTTGAATCCTACAATTGCAATTATTTTATTTCTCAAAACATGGACTTTCCTTTCAATAATAGCTATAGAGACTTCTTTATAAGATAAATCTTCGTTTACACCCGATGGTAGTTTTACCACATGCTTCTGGTTGTACTCATACATCTTGAGCATAATATGATACATGTTGTGCACTGATGCAATGTCGGACAATATGCCATATCTCCGATTCTGTTTAGAATTTTGAAACATCCTATAAAAATCTAAGTTTCAACTTTCTGTTTTGGTCTAATATGAGAAACCCATTCATTGGTGCAACTTTTAGAAACACTCTCTCTCCAACTTCAAATTCCATTGATTTCCATTTATGGTCCATGTTGATTTTGAAAAATGGTTACGATACGTGGCCAACAAAATGAGACTCCATGTATGCTCCTTCCTGCGCACGGTAACACACTGTTAGTCACTCGTGACTTTTTCCGGTGGGGGTGAAAGCAATCGCTAGCATTTCGACGGTCAAGTCAGTATTTTAGTTAATCGAAAAGTGGTGCTCGACGGTGAAGTGGTCACGGGGATGTGATTGAGAATGTGTGTAAATATAGTAGCGCGATACATGGCGGATGGCCTGGGTGGATTAGGTGGATGGACTCTGAAGGCCCGTAACAATAGTCCCTCAAGTCCATGTATGAATATTTATATATTACATGGACTTTGTAGAGGTGGCCATGTCAGGTTGTGTTATGGGGTGTATACGTTAGTTGTAGAAGAGACGAAAAGTTATGCAGAAGCGAAGTCCTAGTTGAAAAGTGTTGGGTGTTGGCAACTTTGAAAAAAGTTGTTGTAAATGCGAATTCCTTGCTGAAGGACGAAGTGATGAGTGTTGACAATTTTGAGAAAGGTTGTTGCAAGGGCGAAGTCCTTGCTGAAGGACGGGGTGACGAGTGTTGCAACTTTGAGAAAAGTTGTTGCAAAGGCGAAGTCTTTGTTGAATGATGAAGTGATGAGTGTTGGCAACTTTGAGAAAAATTGTTGCAAAAGAAAAGTCATTACCGAAAGACGAAGCTATGAGTATTGACAACTTTGAGAAAAGTTGTTGCAAAGGCAAAGTCCTTGTTGAAGGATGACGTGATGAGTGTTGGGAACGTTGAGAAAAGTTGATGCAAAGGCAAAGTCCTTGCTGAAGGACTAAGTGATGAGTGTTGGCAACTTTGAAAAAAGTTGGTGCAAGGGCAAAATTCTTGCTGAAGGACGAAGTGATGAGTGTTGACAACTTTGAGAAAAGTTGTTGCAAAGGCAATCCTTGCTGAAAGACGAAGTCATGAGTGTTGGCAACTTTGAGAAAAGTTGCAGAGGCAAAGTCTTTGCTGAAGGATGAAGTATTGAATGTTGGTAACTTTGAGAAAATTTGTTGCAAGGACGAAGTCTTTGCTGAAAGATGAAGTGATGAGTGTTGACAACTTTGAGAAAAGTTGTTGCAAGGCAGTGGAAGACCCAGCACTGAAGTTCAGCCCGGGCGGACGTTGACCATTGACCGTTGACAATCAATAATCGTAAAAGCGAAGTTGTTTTTTAATATTTAATTAAATAATATTAAAAATTATTCAATATATATGTAAATGTACCAAAACGTAACAATTGAGCCAAGATATTTTCCATTAATTTTTTTCACTTATCCTAATTTCCTAAGCATAAATTCTCAAATCACAAATTGAAACTCATAAATGATAAATTATAATTCATACAACATAAATTATTTATCATAAATCACAATTCTCATTTCTCTGTCAATTAACTCATAAAATATAAATTATAACTCATAAGTAATAAATCAAAAAAGAGAATTACGTGATTATGTGAAGTGTGAACACAAATGACACAACATAGAACAAAAAACCCAGAGAGAGAGAGAGAGAGAAGGAGAAAGGTGCTAACAAGAAGTTCGACTGTCCGATAGTCTATCGGCAGCAACTTAAGAGGGTGTATTCAATTAAAACTTTTAATGACTATTTGAGATTTAAAAAGTTTAGAGGTATTCAATATAGACTTTTGGAGACTCTCTAAAAGTATTGATTTATTCAATTGAGACTTTTATAAACTTTTAAAAATCTCTAAAAGTCACGATGTAT
>CAIGRB010105014.1:53363-72292 GCA_903798255.1 Fraxinus quadrangulata | reverse complement strand
TTTTTTATAAATTTTTTTTTTTTTTTTTTTTTTTTTTTTTTTTTTTTTTTTTGAGGATTGCTCGAACAGTGAAATTGATGGGTAAGGTAGCATTTAGATATAATTTTTCTATTTGACAATCCTTAAATTATTTGCTATCTTTTTATATTTTGTGTCTGCTAATTTTCTTTGAAAAAAGACCTCGTGGACAAATAAAGAGAATTAGTCTCAATTCCAAATAATGGTATCAAAGCGGTGGTCATTCGAAGTGTTGAAGCAAAGAAAAAATATATGTCAAGTGTGAAATACGGCCGACGTGAAAAAATTTGATGGGAGAATTAAAAGTCAATGAAGTCTTGATTCAAGCTGGACTACACAAGGTTTTAAAAGGGAACCCAACCCTTTGTTTGGACAAAGATGAATGAGAAATGAGGACCGAAAACATTTACAATTCAAAGCTGCAAGCACAATAAGTGTATCTGGCAAAAAATGTCCCTGCAAATATTCATGGAATATTTTCGGCAAATGAGCTTTGGGGTAAAACTTGAACAACTACAAAAGCCATTCAAGTTGATTGTACACGAATGAACAATTTTATTCTTTGGAAATAGATGAGGTACAAAAACTTCAGACCATTTGAGTGTTCTCAATGGGATCATTCCTGAACTTGAGGCCATTGTAATTAAAATTGATGACATGGATAAAGCGCCAAGATTTATCTAGTCTATTGCATCTTCATGTGAACACATTAAACCAATTTTCAGCTATGGGAAAGAGAAACTGATCTTTTGTAGAAGTTACGAGTACATTAATTTAAGAAGAAAGAAGGTTTGGGTGAAAGTAATATTTCATCAGAAAACTCGTTACAAGTGCTGAAAAGTAGATAAAGAATAACTCTATGAAAAGTAAAGTATTGTGGAACAATGGCCAACCTGATCAAGTGAGGATAACTGTTCAAAAGGTGAGGCATACTTAGCTAACTACTCAAGGTTAGATACAAAGTCTCTCTTTAAGAAAGCGATGAAATCGTTCGAGTAAGATATTTATATCATCATGAAATATTGGTTGCCGTGATAGAGGAAATGTTACTACAAGTTGGTCGGCACATTTGCACATGGTCATCGACTTGACATTCAAGGTATGTGGTGGAATTGATGTTGATGGATGACGAACTTCCAAGAGAGTCAAGCACGCAGTTGAACCATAATTATTTAGTAATTTTTTTGACATATGATATTGATTATACTAATATGATATGAGTATGTTAATTCTATCTCTGAAAATTAGGACCGTCAAAGTTTGTTAAATTTTACTAGTTTTCTCAAGTATTGTGATCAAAAGCTGCAGAAGAGATGACGAAGTTTTTAGCTCATTTTGATTAAGATGGAAATTGTTGGGATCTTATGTCAAGGGTGCCAAAATGTTGATGTGTCCTATTTGACTTGGAGGAATAGTAGTCGGACTTGTAAACCGACTTTAATTGCAAATAGGAGATAAAAAACGTTTTAATTGTTGAGGACTCCTTTAGAGTCAATTAAATCAATGATCACTAAACTTTACCTTATATTATCATTTGCTCACTAAAATTTAAAATGTTACCTTATATTATCATTTGCTCACTAAAATTTAAAATGTTACCGACTGCTTATCCATATTTGAAAAAATGGTTATACATCCATCATTGATACCAATTTCATCCATCCATAACAATCCACGCGGTCAGATGAAAATCTTACGTAGTGTTGACAGAGCCTACGTGATTGAATGAAATTGGTATGAGTCATGGATGAATAATATTTTTTAAACATGCGTGAGCATTGTGTAACTATTTTAAACTTGAGTGAGCAATCAGTAATTCAAGATAAAGTTCAATGATCATCGATTTAATTAACTGGGTTTTAGAAAGGGTTTTGAAGACGCTTTATTTCAGTTCCAAATCCAACAAAATTGATAAAGTTCATGAATTATTGCAACTTTGCGAATCAATCATTTGCTCAACAATTATCGAACTCCAATCTATTTATTTTGATCTAGGGGCAGATCTAGAATTTTTATTGAGGGCTAAAATTTTAAAAATATCAATGTAATAAAATTTATGTATAAATAAGTAAGAAAGACAATAACAATTCAATAATTTCATTTATAATTAATTAATAAATAAAAATATTGGTGACATGGTGGCAAACGAAATATTATAAATATAAAATCAATCCACATAATATTATAAAATAATGAAAAGGGGTTAAAATTTTACAAATTCTTGTTTTCATTTCAATATTATTATATGAAAAATTTAAAAAAAGATAACAATTTTGAAACGAGTTAATTAAATCAATGCTTATTGATCTTTATTTTAGGTTACTACTTGTTCACCCAATTTTTTAATTTTTTTTAAAATTACTCATTGTTCATCCATATCTAAATTACCAATCCATCACTCATACCAATTTCATTCGTCCACGTGAAATCCGTCAACACCACGTGGGGTTTCCATCCATCCATGTAGATTTTTTTGTCCAAGTGATTTTTTTAAAAAATTTGAATGAACAAGTAGTAACATAAGATAAAGTTCAGAAATTGACGGGTGTTGTAGAATATTTTTCCACTTAACAGGTTTGAGTTGGTGAAATTCGATATGGCTGTACAATTTTTTCTTGTAGTGGAAGTTTTGATGGTCCATAATTTTTTTGTTCTCTCTTTATGTTTCTCACATCTGCTATTTTTCCTGAAAAAATAGATTCGATGTGCAATGGAAGAGAATTAAAAGGAGGTATTTCTACATGGGATCTTCATCTAGACATCATCAATAATAGACTAATTAGGAGTCTCAAATAAGGACGCCGCCTTTTATGATTCTCAAAGGACGCCTGGGCCCACAGGAATAATTAAAACGAAATCATTTCAACGTGGGATCTTCATCTAGACATAATCAATAATAGACTGACTAGGAAAGTCTCAAACAAGGTTAGAGTAATTTCACGTGCTTACAGGAATCTGATTCAGAGATTACACTAAGGGCCTGTTTGGCCACTTTTTTAGGTAGAACGTATTTTAGTATAATAGATTAATGTGTGATTAAAATTGAAGATTTTTTTTTTTGTATTGCGCTTAATAATATTTTATTAAAAAAATGTGTGATTGAAAAGAAAAGAAAAAAAAATGTATTTTGAAAAAAAAGAGGAAGGGATTAAACAAGGTTTAAAATCAAACACGTGTTAGAAAACAAGTCAATTTGTAATAAACCCAGTTATAGCAATTATATCACTTGTTATGAATATTAAAATAAAAAAAAATGACAAGATGAAACGAATCAAACAAGAACATAAAATTTAGCTCCTATTTGGTGAAAATTAAAATTATATTTTTTTGTAGATTTTGTTAAAAATAGATGAAATATGTGGTTTAAAAGTTGTGTGACCCATGAAATATGTGGTTAAAATTGATTGTTGATTTTGACTTACATTAAAATTTGAATCCTAATCAGTGTCAAACATGGGCTTAATGTGAAAACCCATATCTAGGAAAATCCACGAGCAAAGACGAAGAATCTACTAGAATAAATAATAAGGAATATACAAAAGGAACTCACAAGACTTGCGACCCATTCTCAAAATATGCAAGTCTTTCTATATAATCTAGATCTTCTTAAATCACTCTCTGAATTGATCAAATAAATATGTTTAATAAACTATATATTTGTAATACAAGAATCCCTAACATACAATGCAAATTAATACAAGCAAGAGTTTAACATAAGGTGAAATCGTATTATAATAGGTAAAATGAATAATGAAATATTTGGGATGAACTCTTCAACAAAATTCTCCAAAAAAAATATTCCACATCTTCCACAAAACCCAATTAAAACAAACTCAACAACTGAGAACTAAATTCAAGCACTGTTTACCAGTAGAATTACTTCGGACACAAAACTTACTCGAATCACGAACAACAAAATCATCAAGTTCACAACTAACTCCATCTAAATAAAAATCAAAGTACTGCTCATTTACGGGATTGCCCGACGCACCAAATATGTTTGAATCACGAACAACAACTTCAAAATTAAATCCGCTTGAGCTAGTGGCAGGTTCTTCAATATCAAATTTGTTCGAATCACGAGCAACTTGATCACTACCAACTTCATTTGAGTCAACGCTTATCAAACCATAAACAACTAGATTGACCTCACCGAACCTCTCATGAGGTCTAATATTCAATTTAGTGACAACTGCATCAAATGTGATCATCGAACTTTCCAAGACATAACTCGATCCTTACATTGCTTCTCCTCTAATGTCAAAGTTGAGGGTATTTTATTCAACCTCAATATAGCATCATCCAAATCCAATTGGACAAGAACTACTCGCATCTTAATTGTCAGAAAGAAAATATGGTATTACGATCCAAAAGTGGAATTTCAAACTTCATACTCGCTATCCCGAAACAATCAAACATCATCTCGAGTTGATCAAACATTGCTTTAATATAAGACCAAACTAGCTCCCCCAAGAATTTCAATCTTTGGCTCTGATACCACTTATTAGAAAATAAGCCAATTTGTAAAAACCTGATGATAGTACTTATATTACTTGTTGTGAATATTAAAGCCAATAAAATATGACAAGATGAAAAGAATCACACAAGAACACAAAATTTAACTTGAAAACCCAAATCTAGGAAAATCCACAGATAGAGTTGGAGAATTCACTAGAATTAATAACAATGAGTATACAAAAGGATCTTGCAAAAACTCTCAACCTATTCTCAAAATATGTGAGTGTCTTTCTCTCTGTCTATAATCTAGATCCCCTTGGATTACTCTCCGAGTCAATCAAATAAATATGTGTAATGCAACATATATTTATAATACAAGAACCCTTAACATATTAGGAGAATTAATACAAACAAGAGTCTAACACAAGGTGATGTCATATTACTATAGGCAAAATCAATAATTGAATATTTGGGACAAATTAAGAGTCAAAAGCTGCTCAAAATGGAATTAGGATTCTAATTAATCTTGGTCTCGTTCAAGACATTAACAAGTCTACAAACAAATCCCAATTGTCCTCCAATAGTATTTCCAATCAAATACTTAACAAGTAACTACACCGAAATTCTGACAATATATAACATTGACACACATACCAGCATAATATAGTCCAACAAAACAGGAAGGAAAACTTGAAGGAGAAAAGCTAGGACACAAAATAATGGAAATCCAGTTTCTTCCCTTCAACTTCACTACTTTCTTGCTTTTCATATCCTTCATCTTTCTCATAGTTAAGGGATGGAAAAAATCGAATTCCCTGAATAAGAACATAAGATTGCCTCCGAGTCCTTCGAAGCTACCTTTGATCGGAAACCTACACCACTTGGTGGGTGGACTCCCACATCATTCTCTAAGAAAGTTAACTGCAAAATATGGTCCAGTCATTCATTTGCAGCTCGGTGAAGTTTCTATGATTGTCGTATCGTCTCGTCAAATTGCTAACATTGTACTCAAGGTTCATGATCTTGCTTGTGCGGACAGGCCAGAAAGTATAGCAATGAAGATTATGTGGTATGATTATACTGATATTGCATTTAGTCCGTATAATGACTACTGGAGGCAGATGCGTAAACTATGCATTTTGGAGCTCTTAAGCACCAAAAATGTCCGGTCATTCAGTTCTATAAGGGTAGAAGAGGCTTCACGCCTTATTAAATCTATTCAGTCACGTTCAGCGGAACCCATCAATCTAACTGAAAAGATATTCTCATTTAATAGTTTGATGACGTGCAGAGCAGCATTTGGTCAAGTATTGAGGGACAAAGACACTTTGATGATATTGATGAAGGAAGGAGCAGCCTTAGCTGGGGGCTTTGAATTGGCTGATTTTTTTCCCTCGTCAAAGTTGCTGCAGTTCATGAGTTTGAATAAAAATAGATTGTGGAAGATGCGTGCTAAACTTGATTCAATACTTGACTCTATAATCGATGAGCATAAAGACAACCTAGCTAGAAAGAAAAGAGGTGACGGAGAGTCGGTTGGTGAAGATATAGTAGATGTTCTACTTCGATTACAGCAAAGCGAGGAATTAGCTATTCCAATAACTAATGACAACATAAAAGCAATCATTTTTGTAAGTATTTTTGCCATAAGAAATCACTTATTTCTTATTACTTTAACATTTACTGTTCCAAATATAATAATTAGTGTTATGGTTGCAGGACATGTTTTCTGCAGGAACTGAAACTTCATCTGTAACAATAGTTTGGGCGATGGCAGAACTAATGAGAAATCCAGATGTGATGGCAAAGACTCAAGCTGAAATAAGACAAGTCGTTAAGGAAAAGGGGACATTTGAAGAGAGTGATGTTCAATCACTAAAATATCTGAAGTTGGTAATCAAGGAAGCTTTAAGGATGCATCCTCCCTTCCCTTTACTTGCAAGAGCATGCAGGGAAGAATGTGAAGTCAATGGGTATATTATACCCCATAAAGCCAAAGTCATGGTTAATATATGGGCTATGGGAAGAGATCCAGAATATTGGGATGAACCTGAAAGCTTTAAACCGGAGAGATTTGAGAGCAATTCTATTGATTTTCTGGGAAATAACTTTGAATTTATTCCATTTGGTGCAGGAAAGAGGTTTTGCCCTGGCATGAACTTTGCCTTAGCTAATATTGAACTTCCTTTGGCACAACTTCTGTACCACTTCAACTGGAAACTTCCCAACAAATTGCACCCTAATGACCTTGATATGGAGGAGGGAAAAGGATTAAGTGTACCTAGAAAAAATGCCCTTTACTTGATTCCCACACCCTACAACTCTTCCATTGATGGTTAATTAATCTATCAAAAGGAGGTTCTTGATCCAAACGAGATACAAGTTTAGAAGCATATCATAATGCCATCTAATATATATACTTCATCTATCTGATTAATATTGTCTAGAAATGTAGGAAAGTTCCATTTCCTACACAATTATTTTCACTGCAGTCTCTTTGTATCCCTTGTCATGTGATGGACTCGGTCTTAGCTTTATCTAAGTAGAATTTCTAATAAGATATGCAACGTTTGGGGAATATATATTTCATATTGTGACTTTCTCAAAAGGATCAAATACAATATCATATGTTAACATTTGAATTTTACTACAAAATGATCAATATAATTAAACAACAAATTCAATAAAACAATTAAGAGTTTGGAATTGCTACCATCTTCAAGAATTTTCCAGGACGATGTTCTAAAATCGTATTAGCATTCCTTTGTACATGTATTGACACATCAATATAGCTCCAAGATAAAATTTCATAAATTTCACAACGGTATCTCCTACCACGTACACGACCACATGGAGAGGTCGAAGTAGCCTTCTTCTTGTTTCTCAAAACACAAGTATAATATATTTTTTAATACAAGGTTGTCGGAGACATTCTCGTTAGGTACACAAGAACGTCTCAGTACCTCTTTACCACCACCATCATTTGCCTGTCCGAAGATTAAATATAATACAAAACGAGTACAATCAAGTAAAACAAAATATAGAAATCAGCAAACCTATGCCAAGGCTCGCTACAGAGATCCTCAAAGATAAATGTGAAAATAAAATTAGGATTTGTCCATTTGAGTGGACCGCCTAAGGCATCTATCCCATGTTGGAACTTTTCAGGATCTTGAATGCAAGATAGTCACAAAATCAGTTGAGTCACTCTCCAACTAAAACTCTTTCTATGGTAGGTGAAAGCTTATTTAAAAATTTTAATACCTCACAGGCAGAAAGAGACGCCAAAATAAGCTTTTGGATAGGGATGGTAATTTGCCCCGCCCCGCCCCGCCCCGNGAATGTTAAATTGAAATAGTTTTATTCATAATACCTTTAAATAGATTAGGCAACTGCAATTTCAAAATGAATATGAGAGACTTTCAGAGTAGGGATGTCAATTTATCCCGTTCCGTCCTCGCCCCGCTTTGCCCCGCCTCGAATGGAGCAAAAAAAACCCGCCCAGACGGGGTGGCGTGGCGGGGCAGGACGGGGCATGGGACGTCGCCCTGCCGCGGGTTGCAGGGCGAGGAGGGGATGCCCCGTCCCGAACCCTCCCCCGTGTAAAAGAAAAAAATTAAAAAATTAAAAATAATTGCAAAAAATAATACAAAAAAATAAAAAAAATTAAACGGGGCAAATCTCCGCCCCGCCCCACCCCGCCTATTGTGGGGCGGGGCACGAGGCGGGGGGGGAGATTGTCTTCGCGGGGTGGGGTGGGGTGGGGGGATCCAGCCCCGAACCTGCCCCATTGCCATTCCTACTTTTGGAATTGGGGAGAATGTAGAGTTAATTTGCAAGGAGGTGTATGAATAGAAAAAAATAAAAAATAAAAAAAAAATCAATACTTTTAATCTAATGACGTTTACTGTGGCATAAAATCTGTTAATTAAGAATTAGACATCTAATCTTTTCCTATTAACTTACTTAGTAATAAACTTCATTCTTGATTGGTTAATTGACGACCACATTAATTTAGACCATTAAAACAAGCTGGATTGACAGTATGCCTAATTTATGTAAGGTGGGTGCTCTATTCAACAATGAAGGATGCCCCTGCATAACTATCTTTTCACACGATTCATTCGTTCATAGAACTATTTACTCGATAATACACATTTTTGGAACACCACTAACAGAGCGAAATCGATGATAGGTAATTATTTTATGTAGGACAATATTCGGAATTAAACATCCACCCTATTATTTGTCACCATATGTACATTTGCAAAATTACATTATTAGAGACCCTTCCAAATAGCCAAGCGTTCACCCGTGCAAGGAGATAAGATACCGTACCTATCAGTTTGCGCATGGAGTTTTTCCAGATAATTCCATTTGCGATATCAGTATCCCTCATCTGCATCGACATTAGTTTTCAGTTATTGTCCGGTAGGTGGTCGTTTGTGCATTCTTGGTTCCGCCTCTCTCTGATGCCTTCAACCTATATTCAAGCAGCTTAGTAATCATTAATATATGTAGCTGAAGAATTGATGACGAACTCGGTTGAACATCTCTGTTCACTAAATATATTTTCTGCTCATTCCAGCCAGGAATTTAAATTAGTGGATGAAATTTTAAGAAAGTTATCGTACAAATAAAATTCATATTCATATATAACATAAAGTCATAATATGCCATTAACTGAAAATTAAGCAGTTGGTAAGTATGCCATTAAGAAATTCAGCTTATTTTCCATAATTTGCTAAAAAGCTGTATTTTCTGTCCAACAATCTAAATATATTTGGCAACTACAGGGTGTTTATAAGTAAGTTTGACTAGCTCACAACAACAAGCAAAAATCTATAAATTTTTGTCATGGAAATTTTTTTTTTTTGGGGAACAAATTGAAGCTGAACCATGGTTGTCTCCTTTTTTTTTTTTTTAAACCCTTTTCCTTATATACTCATTTTCAACCATACATTTAAACAATAAAATATTATACACGTAAATTCAAAATTTTTCCTACTTTACCCCTATTTATTGACCTTTTTTTTTTTTTTGGAAAAAACATTATTTTAAATAATGATTTTTTGGAGAATGTGTAGATATAAAATAAGGAAAAATAATTTGGGTTTACGTGTAGAATATTTTATTGTGTGAATGTTGTTGAAAATGAGTATGTAAAAAAAAGAATTTTAAAATAATTGAAGACAAACAAAGACTTTTTAACCACAAATTCACAATAAATTTACTCTTCAAAATAATATTTTATAAAAAAATGTCCACCAAACATATGTTAAGTTAATTGATCATAACTTATTTCACAATTACAGATTATCAAATTAATTAATCACAAAATTATTCATTTTATTGATCATAATTACCTAGTAGTCAGTCACAATCATTCTTCATCAGACAAATCCGTCCCACAACCAAAGAACATCGATGCCACGACTCCACTACCACAGCACCACCACTTGCATTACCACCATCACCTCCAAATAATCATCACCGCCTCCCAGTGCACCACACATAGATCACCACCACCTTCGACGTAACTCTAACGAAGGGAAGTATTTATTTACATACAGATGATGTTTCAAAAGAGAGTAAAAAGTTTTTTTTATTTGATTGAAAAAATTCTGATCTAATAACATATCATCAAATCATGTGTATGTAAATCATTATATATATGTAATACAATCGTGTTCCAATAATACCAAATCAAAAATGATAAAAGAATTTCATTTTTTAGTGGATAAAAGGGAAAAAATACATAATTACCTAAATTTAAAAATATAATTTCAACTTTGACAAATTTGATATTTTCTTTAAAAAATCAGGTCATAAACATATTATTATTATTATTATTATTATTATTATTGTTTTGTCAATTAGTAATTAAATAGCTATTAAGGTACTAGATCGGTGCAACCTCACCACCGCACATACACATAGATCGGTGCCATTTCCATACGCAGATCTGCACACATACACACAGATTTTCACACACACATTCAATCGACAATTTCCTATTAACAATGGCGACTGAGATCTACACACACACATATGGCGCTACTGCGACACCAACACCCATCGTTATTTTCGTACGGGGCAAGCGCACTATCGCAGGCTGCAGTGGAGAGAGAGAGAGAGAGAGAGAGAGAGAGAGTTTTGTAGCAGCCATAGTGGCGGAGGTGGATGGAGGAGCCGACAGTGGATTGCAATGGCCACGAGGGTAAGTGATGAGTTGATCAGAAGATGTTAGATTTGGGCCGATTGTTAAGTTAATAAGATGGGCTGGTGGTAATGGGTATGGGTGTTGCCGGCGCGCTGCGGTGCCGAGGCGGCTGTTGCCGTCGCCCACTTGTTGTCATTCGACGGCTGTTGCCATCGGAGAAAAGTGGCTGCTTGACCTTGGTGGAAAGTGAATTGGGGCTAGGGTGGGTTGGAGAGTTGTAGACATGTTTTCTATTGTGCAGAGAGAGAATAAGTAGATTAATTATAATCTGATTTTTAAATAAATAAGTCTTAAATCTGATTTTTTAAGTTTGAAGTCAAAATTCATATGTGACTATGTGAGTGTAATTTTCTCTCGATAAAACTTTCCATATTTTTAATAGTATCCAACTTATGAGCCATTAAAATATACAACCAATCCTAAATAGTAAATAAGGTGGAATTGGAAAATATCATCATGAATTTCCCCGAATCTATTTGTTTTTATATTATTTAAATTTAGATTATGTTTTAAAAAACATTAATAAAAACTAAATACATAATTACACGAGAATGTAAATTAAAATGGTTTTATCCCTGTTTCGTCTTTCAAAATTTTTCGACAGGACAGGGATGACAATTATAAAACCAACATTGACCGGCCACATCGCCATCGAATCACATCTTACCATACAATAAGATACTTATTACCATTATTAATCGTGTAATTTTTGTATATACTAGTCGTTGATATGCCGAATTTTACATTGTGTTTTTATTAGTGTAGAAATTGTAGATGTTAAAAAATAAAAAGAATTTAAAATTTATTGGATTATTCAAGAGTTTTGGAAGCATATTATTGCCTCACTAATGCTCCATCTAAAAAAAAAAAAAAAAAATTATCATGCACATAAAAAATTTGCACGTGTCTAGATTTTGAAGAGTGTTCAATCATTTAATAGCTGATTTCCTAAAGTAAGAAAAATATGAACTTAGCATGCACATAACAAAATTCACAAGTGTCTAAATTATGAAGTGCGTCCAATCATTTAAAAATTGATGGAAAGTATAAAAACATAAGCAAAACCAGATGCAACTGTCTAATCATTCTCCTTACAACTTTCTAATGAACCCGGTTCGCATTATGGCCCCTCAAATAGCTATTCACATCTCATAAATAATGGCAATGAAATTGTTTGTTCATCTTATCATGGCAAGGAATCTTAAACAGTAATAGCGTCAATGAGCTACCATAAGCTTCTTTCAACACCGAGTAACGATTAACGCCACCCCCAATACTAATTAATAGTAGATACATGTTTGAGCCAGGCTGAAAGCATCAGCATGTACGAGAAGTATACCCAATTTTATAATATCTATATATTGTGACTGTAATCCATAGACCACCACCCCCAACCCCTACAAAAAAAAAAAAAAAAAAAGAGAGAGAGAGATAAATAAATATAATATTTTAGTAAAATTTATCGCATCAGAGGTTGACATAAGACAGGGAAAGACAAAGAAATCTAACTCAAAAAAATCTTAACTCTAACAAAAATATAAAAGTTCTAATTTAATAACCCAACTCAAGATCCATTCAACAAAAATCATAATTTCCAAAATGTCATTTAGATAATTCAAATTCTCCTATATTGAGACACAATTACAATATAAAAACTCTAATTTCATTAACGTTTCACATACAACCATAATTTCATTTTCAAGCACCAAAAGAGTCACAATTTCATTTTCTCTATACCACATTTAATATTTATAAAACCCATGCCCACAATTTTAACATTTTCAAAAATCTAAAATGGCTGAATTTTGTGTAAACCTCCAATTCCACTAATGTTTCACATACAACAACAATTTTATAAAAAATGTGTAAATATAAGCATCAAAAGAGTCAAAATTTTAATTTCTCGGTCCACGTGCCAACATTTCTAAAACCCCTATATCCCAACCCTCAAATATAAATTTCAACACCTAAATACTCACATGAATGACTGGATTCCCAATTTCTAATGCTGTAAGAACATTCACAAATTTTGGGGGAAAAAAACGACGTGAAAATCAGTCAAACTCATTTTTCACTTACAAATTCTCCTATATTGATATAGAGTTTTCGCATAAACCTCTGATTCCAAATTTTTTTCACATAAAACAATTTCCACACAAAAATATGTAATACTAAAAATCTTAATTTCAGTTTCTCGACCCACATCTAAACATTCCTAGAACTCTTGAATCCTCACTCTCATATTGCTGTTGTTCGAATCATAATCTACGTAGTTTCACTTCCTCTTCTTCAAATCCGAAACCATAGTATGGTGAAACCCACTGCCTCGACATTCAATTTGTGAACAACGCGAAAATGGTGGTCACAATTTTTGTAGATTCTTGAAATTTTTAGGAGGGCTTAGTAGAGATTTCATGACCATGAAGATTTCTTGCTAATGTTATTCTGAACAAGAGGTAGTCAGCATGAGAAACCCCAGTTTCATAAATATTAGAACCATTTGTTACTTTCACAGTTGAATTATCAACGATCGAAAAAATTGAACATAGAATGTCCAACATATTCAAAAACGATAAAATAACCATCTTCAAAGCCATGATGATCAAAAAAATGTTCCCATCCATTACTAAGGAATCTATTATCATTGGCTCTTTCCAATTGAATATTAAAGATTATGCCATCATAATCAATTAGCCGTACAGCATCACCAAGTTCATGTCCAACTCGTTGAACAAAAGTTGTATTGAGTTTCTGCAATAAAAAATTACAAGTATTCATTTTTTTTTTAATTTTTACTCTAGACATATTTACAATATAGTTAAATATATTTAAAGTAAAGTAGAATTTACCAATCTAACATTATGTCCAGATGATAGTCCAAAAAATTGAAAAAAACGTTGCAGTAAATTGCTCTCATTCGACACTATTATTATACTGCACACAAAATCAAAAGATCTAAATACAATAGAAAATAATAATAAAAATTCTCCATTAGCTAAGACAGAATTCTTGAGCGCAAAAGAAACTATAAAAACATGCCTTATTCTTATAATCTCGTAGGCACAAAGGAAAAAAAATAAAATTTCAACAAAAAAAAAAAGGAATTAAATCTTCAACGCCAAGATATTCAGCTCAAATATAGAAGATAAAAATGAATTTTGGAACTACTTAAACCTTGACAACAAGAAAAGATTTTCGAAGACTAAATCTTGAGATCACCAACAACAAAAATAGCAAAGATTAGGGTAAAAATGAAGCCACAAGGACACTAAAATCCTAAACCATCAGCTTAAATTTCAAATGGAAACAACACAAACCACAGATAATAAAATAAAACATTCGAATCAATGCTCTTCATCATCAAATAATAACAATCCAAATAATAGATTGGAATAGTAAATCTTCAACAAAGAAAGGGAAAAAAAAACTTCAAATCCAAAAATTTCAGCTCAAATATAGATGACCAAAAAGAATTTTCCATCTTTCAACACTTGATTAGTAAAAAAACACATTCGAAGACTAAATCTAGAGGACACGAACAAAGACAATAAGTGTAAAAAAAGTCAAAATGACACTGAAATCCGAAATCTTTAGATCTAACGTCGAATGAAAAAAAAAATCACAAACAACGAAATAACACGTTCAAATCCCAGATCATCAGTCAACTAATAAAAAAAATTGATCCAAACAGTGTAAAAAAAAAAAAAACTTGGAAGCCACATAAACTGTCATATAAAAAAAATAATACAAACAAACACAAACTACATTTTTTTTTAACATTAACGGAAAGAAGAAATGCAGGGAGAAATTACCGATTAGAGACAGGAGCGTAAACTTGACCAAATCTTAAACATTGTTCAACCAAGAAATGAGAATGTAGTACGAGATTAAGGATGTGTTTGTCTCCCATTATTGAGAGAAAATAGAGTAATAAATAGTATTTTTTTAAAAATATGTTGTTGAAAAGTAAAGTAATTTTATTGGTTTGTGTGTAGAATATTTTATTGGATGAATGTGCGGTGGATAATCTTACTGTAGCAAATAATTTTTTGGAATAATGATAGACAAACTGGGGCTAATAGTGAAAAGGAAAATTGAACTCAAAATAAGATTTTTTTTTTTTCAAATGTCAAGCAGACAAAGTTTTTAAAGAGAAAGGGGAAAAGAGTGAGAAGTGTGTGTGGATGAGAAGAAGCAACAATGGTGGATTTGAAAAGGAATGACCGAGTAGCGTATGAAAATTGTAAAAAAGTCCTATGTCAGTTTCACATGCATCTTAACTTTTAAAAAAAAAAACAATGTCTCCGCTTTTTATTTATTTATTTATTATTCAGTTAAGATGCCTTGAACCAATTTTGAAGATATAAAATCAAATTCACAAAATGTACAACAAAGCAGTGGAAATTGCCTTGTTTTACATAGTTGCGACAATTGAAGGATCGGATGAGTGAAATTTGGAAAAATGAATAGCAACAACTCATTGATTTACTGTTGCATCTACAGTACTTTGGGAACTGCCCTTTTTAATATAGTAGGATGTATATATAAGTTATACCTAGAACCATTCTCTATTGAATATTGATTTAACCAAAATATATTGAAGTTTTAAAGCCTTTAAATAATTTTATTTCAACAATATCAAGATTGTATAATTAAAATAAGAGATGCTTGATATGAGATCATATGAAGACATATATTTCGCAAAGTAATTATATTTACACTACAATTTTTTTATTAAATGTACCACATCTTTAATTGAATTGAAAGTTCCTAATTTTTGCTCATTTTGGCACTTAATACATAATTTTTTCATCATATTTTTATCTTTAACTTTTAAATAATTAACTCATCTTATTTTCGATGACGATTTCTGTCCAAACATTATGTTAGCCTGGTGAACATATTGTCGATCTTTTATATTTATAATTTCTCTTGCTTATTCAAAATATGAGGGTTATATAAAATTTTTTTACTCCCTCGTAAAGATTTTTTCAACCGTCTTCAAGTACTAGGTGAGCTAATTAATAGATGTTAAGAATAAAAATATGACGAAATAGAGTTGAAGAATAAGTACAAAATCGAGAGAAAGTTAATAATTTNTAATATTATATTATTAAAAAATGTGTGATTGATGGGAAGAGAAAGAAGAATGAATTTTAATTCATGGGCAAAAATTTTCTTTTCCTTTTTGGTCCGCCTATCTCTCGTCCTTGTCCGACAATAATACAATCAAGTTGCCAATCAAGAAACCGATTAAAAAAAAACACGCCAAATCAGACTTTATAATACTTTATATTATTTATAATGTCTAACTAACGAACACGTAGCGTATCATTTTATTTTAAAATAAAATGAAATACCTGCCAATCTTGAAATTTCATATAGCCCTTTAAATGTCTGCCGACGATGAAAATTTGCACTGTAGACAAGTCAAACTAGGTGCCAAAACCAGTCAGATTTAGGCACTGAAAAATATTTTGGGAAAAAATGAATTCCTTTTACAGATTAATTACACTAGAGGACGCTGAACTTTCAATCAAATTGCAATTGAATCACTGAACTTTAATTTGAAACAATCAAGCCATTAAACTTTTATATAAAGCAATTAGGTCTCTTCGTGTAGGTTCAGTTAATTTGAATGTTAGAATTAGCTGATATGTCTATCAAGCCTAACGAAATGCTAACCTGTCCATCTCTATCAGCAAATTAGTAATAAGCATGCCAAAGATGGCTTTGTTAATTTTGAAATCTCTCACCACCTATATCGACAATGTCTAGGTATTATGGAATTTGATATTAGTGTTTTTGCATATGCCTTGTCTAATAGATTTCTTAAAAGCGTTTACGAGACTCATTTATTGCATCATATATTTGTTGGGTTTCGATTTTTTTTGAAGATATGATGTTGATTTTTTCTGTTCTGCTTGATTTATATATGAGTGAGATGACGATTTTCTGTTGATATTGGATCAATGTTTTTAATTTTTTTTTTTTCAAAATGATTTATTTTACTGGTGGTTGAATTTGAAAAGATAAGAACTTGAGTATTGAATCTCGTTATTAATTACTAATTGGTGTTGTAGTTGCATTAACTAAGGCTAGAAAGTTGTTTATAAGTTTACAAGTTATCATATATACATGTGGTGGAATTGTTGACTGCTTCAAACTGAAGCCGAAGGGTCAATTATTTTCTTCTGGTGCTATTAATCTATTAAACCAGGATGGAGACGTCAGAGGAGGGTATTCCGTTAAAAGTTCCAAAACCCGATTACAACTAGAGTGAGAGTTCAATGACCTCCAATGTAATTACTAATTTTTCGCAGCCATAAATAGGAGGCTTGGGACACGGTAAAACAGGCAACCAAAATCAGCATCATAATGGAAAACCAGCTTCTTTCTTTTAACTTCATTAGTTTCTTGCTTTTTATATCGCTGATCTTCTTGTTAGTTAAGGGAAGGAAGAAACTGAAGTATCATAGGTTGCCTCCAAGTCCATGGAAGCTGCCTTTGATTGGACACATACACCACTTACTTGGTGGTGCACCTCCACACCATTTACTTAGAAACTTATCTAAAAAGTATGGTCCCATCATTCATCTGCAACTGGGAGAAGTTTATGCAATATTCATCTCATCAAGTGAAATTGCTAAAGAATTATTGAAGGTTCATGATGTTGCTTGTGCAGATAGACCTGAAAGTATAGGAATCTCGGTTATGTGGTATAACGCTAGTGATATTGCCTTTAGTCCATACAACGATTATTGGAGGCAAATGCGTAAAGTATGCATTATGGAGCTCTTAAGCGCCAAAAATGTCCGATCATTTGGATCTATAAGGCTTGACGAGGCTTCACGTCTCATCAACTCTATTCAGTCATCTTCAGGGAAACCCTTCAATCTAACTGAGAAAATATTTTCATTTACAAGTTCGATGACATGTAGAGCAGCATTTGGTAAGGTACTGAGAGACAAAGACACTTTGATAAAACTGATGAAGGAAGGAGTAGCCATGGCAGGGGGCTTCGACTTGGCTGATTTTTTCCCCTCATCAAAGTTGCTTCAGGCGGTGAGTTGGAATAAAAATAGATTGTGGAAGATGCGAGGTAAACTTGATTCAGTACTTGACTCCATGATCGAGGAGCATAAATCCAACCTAGCTAGAATGAAAACAGCTAATGGAGAGGCCGGTAGTGAAGATATAGTAGATGTTCTACTCCGATTACAACAAAGTGGAGAACTAGAAATTCCAATAACAAATGAAAACATCAAAGCAATCATTTTCGTAAGTACTTTAGCCGAAGGAACTACTTGCCTTTATTTTATCGACACTAAATTAATATTCCTATATTAATAATAATTCTTTTTGCAGGACATGTTTTCTGCTGGAACTGAAACCTCATCCTCAGTAATCGATTGGGCGATGGCAGAAATGATGAGAAACCCACGTGTGATGGCAAAGGCACACGATGAAGTAAGACAAGTTCTTAAGGGAACATTCGACGAGAGTGATCTTCAATCGCTAAAATATCTGAAGTTGGTAATCAAGGAAACTTTTAGACTGCACCCTGCTTTTCCTCTACTTCCAAGAGCATGCAGGGAAGAATGTGAAATTAATGGATATACTATACCTCGTAAAGCCAGAGTCATGGTTAATATCTGGGCTTTGGGAAGAGATCCAAATTATTGGCATGAACCAGAAAGCTTTAAACCCGAGAGGTTTGAGAATAGTTCAGTTGATTTCTTGGGAAGTAACTTCGAATTTATTCCATTTGGAGGAGGAAGGAGGATTTGTCCAGGCATAAACTTTGGCTTAGCGAATATTGAGCTTCCTTTAGCTCAATTTCTGTACCATTTTAACTGGAAACTTCCTAATGGAATGAAACCAATTGATATAGATATGAGTGAGGGAACAGGAATAAGTGTACCAAGAAAAAATGAACTTTACTTGGTTCCCACACCCTTCGAACCCGTCAACTGATGCTTGATTATCTCTCAAGAACAGGTTCATCATGTCTACGAGCTTCACTATTGGAAGGAATAAGTTCAGATGCATGTCTATTGAAGTTTCATTTCCTCCATTGTGGGGTTTTTTTTTTCAAAGTCATCTTTAGTTTGTACTCATGTATGAGCTCAACCTCGACATTTTATAATAAGAATCTTAATCTATCTGAACAATTTCGTCTAGAAAAAGTGGTGAAGTTTCATTTCCTCCATTGTGATAATTTTTTTTT
>CAIGRB010105014.1:28217-47956 GCA_903798255.1 Fraxinus quadrangulata | reverse complement strand
ACACACAAAAACGATTTATATCTTTCTATTGAAAAAAGAAAATATTATACTCAATTTTTTCATATTTTTCTGGAGTACACTTGAGAGTTCTGGAAATCAATTGTGATTGCTGCACAATTGATTTATTTGATCGTTGTATCCTGGAGGTGATTGTCCACAGAGGTCGCAGCAGTTATCGACGGGCAATTTCGCTTTAGGACATCGTGCTGTCACGAGACTCGATCAGTCGATAAGTTTTATTTTTCTGCACTTTACTGTATTGCAACTATTAATTTATCCAACAAGAACTGCTGTTCAATTTTTAAATAGATAAATTATATTACATTAAAATATCACCTATTTTTAAGCATAAAGAGTAGTTAGAGAAAAGTTAAACATGTTAATCTAAAATGAGATGTCAATAATTAATTGAGTGGATATTAAATTGGACAGTAAAAACTGACAACAAATCTCAACTCTTTATATCACATATTTGTTGTCCAGCAAACATAGAAAGATAATTAAATATTGGAGTATTACGTGGTGTTTTTAAGTTGTCAAGTGCAAATGTTATATTAATACAAGTATTAGTACGTTAACAAATATTATATTGAATCAAAAGTTCAATATTTTGAATATTTCATTATTTAGCATGACTACTTAGACAGTAAAATAAAAAAAAGTTTTTCAATATAATGAATTCTCATATGATGTTTGTTCAGTATTGAAAATTGGTCATTGACCATCACTAGCTAAACCTTAAACTCAATGACCATAGTAATGGTGCATCAGTCGGGGCTTGATTGCGTCTGGAAGGATTAGTGTTTTGAGTATCGCTTGATGGGGACCATGTCTACCGTCGCTTGACGATTCTTATAAATTGTTTTTTTTGCAAGGATTTCATCTTATATCATGTCCACCAATTGGGCATACGTTCGGGGATTTTTATATGTCTCTTTAGAAGACGGACCCCATTTGCAAGCCTGTCATAATGCATTGAGTGCTTTCCCTTCAGGAATATTTTAGATATTTACCATTTTCTTATTGAACCACTTGAAATAAATTATTAGAGATTCCCCCGCATCGTCTCTTATGTTGTTGAGATTGGCTGCAAGAGCAACACTAGAGTGATTGCGGACAAATGAATTAGAGAACTCCTTAAGTTGGGGCTAACTCTGAATGCTTCCGTAAGTGTTGTGTTCTAAGTTTAATTGATTTTGATGGTAAACTCTGAAGGCTAGATTCGTGGGTCAGCCTGCCTCATCTCAGTTCGTCTCGGCTAGGCGAAGGGAGTTTCCAGACGGCCTCCACAATGTGTAAGAAGGTTCTGACGAAAATTTCATTTGGAAAATATGCAACGTTTTTTAGGTTAGTAAAGTCTAACTAGAAATTATTTAAAATAGAGAGCCTGCCTGCCTATCTAGAATGAAAATTTAGCTAGTCAATATTGGCACTATAAATAAATAAAGTGATTTTCCTTTAGCTGACAATTTGGATTCATGTTCGGGGTACTGAAGTAACATCAAAATATAGACAGTAAGAATTCAAATAAGACAAATATATAAATATTCAAATGCGCCAGTCAAAACTGATACACACTCCAACAATGACATTTTTCGATCTATAAGGAGGAGACATTGTGCACAACTAAAGAAAATAGGCAAAAAACCAGTTCGATGGATATCCGACTTCTTCCCTTCAACTTCACTACTTCATTATTTCTTGTATCCATCATCTTTTTATTAGTCAAGGGATGGAAGAAATCGAATTCCAATGTAAAGAACAAAACATTGCCTCCGACCCCATGGAAGCTGCCTTTGATTGGAAACATGCACCAGTTGGTAGGTTCGCCCCCGCATCATGCTCTGAGAAAGTTAAGTAAGAGATATGGCCCCATCATGCATCTGCAACTTGGTGAAGTTTCTACAGTTGTCGCGTCGTCACGTGAAACTGCTAAAGAAGTATTGAAGGTTCATGATCCTGCTTGTGCGGACAAGGGAGAAAATTTAGGAGTAAAGATTATGTGGTATGACTATGGTGATATTGCATTTAGTCCGTATAATGAGCACTGGAGGCAAATGCGTAAAATATGCATTTTGGAGCTATTAAGCGCCAAAAATGTTCGGTCATTCGGCTCCATAAGGCTAGATGAGGCTTCACAATTTATCAAATATATTCAGTCATGTTCAGGAGAACCCGTCAATCTAACTAAGAAAATATCCTCACTCATTAGTTCAATTACATGCAGAGCAGCATTTGGTCAGGTACTAAAAGATAAAGACACTTTGATAATGTTCATGAAGGAAGGACTAGCCTTGGCGGGGGGCTTCGAATTGGCTGATTTTTTCCCCTCATCCAAGTTATTCCAGGTCATTAGTTGGAACAAAAATAGATTGTGGAAGATGCGTGGTAAACTTGATTCAATTCTTGACTCCATGATTATCCAGCATAAACATAACTTAGCTACAATGCAAAGAGGCAACGGGGAGTTGGGTGGGGAAGACATAGTAGATGTTCTCCTCAGATTACAACAAAGCGGGGAACTAGCTATTCCAATAACTAATGACAACATCAAAGCAATCATTTTTGTAAGTATTTTTTAGCCACAAGGAGTAACATATTTCTTTTCAATTATCAATTTTATCCAATGTTAACTAGAAATGTTGTGATTGCAGGACATGTTTTCCGCTGGAACTGAAACTTCATCCACAACGATAGATTGGGCAATGGCACAAATGATGAGAAATCCACATGTGATGGCAAAGGCACAAGCAGAAGTAAGACAAATTGCTAGGGGAAAGGGGACATTCGAAGAGAGTGATGTTCAGTCACTAAAATATTTGAAGTTAGTAATTAAGGAAACTTTACGGCTCAATCCTCCATTTCCATTATTTCCTAGAGCGTGCAGGGAAGAATGTGAAGTTAATGGATATACTATACCCCTTAAAGCCAAAGTCTTGATTAATGCATGGGCTTTGGGAAGAGATCCAGATTATTGGGATGAACCAGAAAGCTTTAAACCAGAGAGATTCGAGACCAAATCTATTGATTTTTTGGGAAATAACTTTGAATTTATTCCATTTGGAGCAGGAAGAAGGATTTGCCCTGGCATGAATTTCGGCTTAGCCAATGTTGAGCTTCCTTTAGCTCTACTTCTGTACCACTTTAACTGGAAACTTCCTAAAGGAATGAACCCTGAAGATCTAGATATGAGTGAAGGAGAAGGAATAAGTGTACCAAGAAAAAATAACCTTTACTTAATTCCTACACCTTACGACCATTCCATTGATGGTTAGTTAATCTATCAAAAGGAGGTTCTTGATGCGGATAATTGTCACATGTGAAGATCATATCATAGTTGTCTGTATATTAACCTATTGAATAATTTCGGCTAGAAAAGTAGGAAAGTTTCATTTCCTACACTGTGTATTCTCTTTATTATGATCATCTTTATATTCCTCGTCATACATGGGCTCAAATTCATCCTTCTATAAGAGAATCTTTGGCAAGATATGCAATCTCTTAGCTTATAAATTTCATAGTTGTTAAAAACATGGTTAGTCTTTAAACTTTATACAGAAATTCCAAAAGGTCTCTCTTACTATATTTTGGACGGTTTACAGTGTTACTTGGTCACTAAAATAGATTTCGTCGATTTAAACTAATTCTGATGTGAAGTTGGCATCTGGAAGTCTGATGTGGGCATTAATTTTCCAATAATTCCACAGAAACCATGCGGGTGCTACTTTATGGTGCATTTATTGGGTCCAAAACCAATGAAAAATTGTGAAGTGTTATTCTGTATAAATTCTGTCAAAACTTTTCTCTACCTGTAGCATAATGGTTAATTTTCCTCTCTTTTGCATTCACCTTGATCATAAAGTTCCTGAATTTTTATGGTGCTTGCAGATGGTAGATAAAATGTGGGAGAGGGATGACATCTTTTGATCCCCTTTTAAGAAAGAGAAAAAAGAAGCTCGTAATCCTCTAAGAGATCTACTTATATTGGGTTATTTTCTACAAATGTTTCACCACCCTCATCGTATCTCTCTTGTTCTACTAGTTGTTTAACTTCTCTTAGACTTTATCTGCAACTAGGTATTATCCTCTTCTTGCTGGTTTTTTCTCAATGTGCGCTGCCAGAGGTCAAACATGGCATCTCAGACTAACTAAATGTAACATCTTTTCTTATAATAATTTTTACCCCTCTTTTGCTTCTATAACATAACCTATACCCTTTAATTTTTACCTCCTCGATATCTTAGAAAGACACTTCCTCGACGTAGGTTCTAATTTACCCTCACTTTGATGAGAAAATACAACACAACCAAAGGTTCTTAAGGTAGAGTAATCATAAGACCTTCTCGATCATTGCTCACAAGGAGTGTTACCATTTAAAGCACTACATGATGTCAAATTAATCAAATAACAAGTTGTGGTCACAATTTCACCCAAAATAACTGGGATATTTGAACTCACTATCATACATCTAATTTTATCAAATCAAATAAAGTCATATTTATCCTTTCAAGTCACCCCATTTTGTTGTGGGATGTAGGAGACTATCTTAGGCCTTGTTATGAATATTTCTCGCACATATTATCAAATTAAAAATTACAAAATTCAAATCATTATTAGTTCTTAAGAACTTAGGGGCCGTTCTCTTTGGCCGTTTTGGGTCGTTTTCTGTTTTCGATTTTTCAAAACAGTGAAAACGCGTTCTCTTTCCTATTTTCGAAAACGCGTTTTTGAAAACGAAAAAAAAGTTGTACACAAAACACAAAACGATAAAATCATCGTTTTGGACGTTTTCAAACCAATCCTACGAAAAACTTGAAAACAAGGGAAACAAACTTGAAAACAAGGGAAACAAGGGATATAGAGAAAGAGAGAGAGAGAGAACACGTTTTTTTATTTTTTTTTATTTTCGAAAACAATTTTTGAAAATGTAAAAAAGAACACATTTTTAACAATCTTAAAATACACCCCCAAAATACAAATCTCAAAATGAATTCAAAACTCAAAATATAAAATTGAAACACAAAGAGAACGATCCCTCAATTCTCTTACTATGATTTTCTACTTTCCTGTTCCTGTTCATAAAGCACATAAACATATCAACTTTATCATTTAAAAGATAAACACAAACCTTTCTGACAAAATCATCACGAAAGAAAATAATTATTCCCACCTCATGTAGGGTTACTTGCTAGACCCACAAATAAAAATAGATATACTCAAGACAACAAGTTGATTTATGAACACTAGAAGACAAAGCCATTCTATGATGTTTTTCAAGCGTACAATTTTCACATAAAGGCACGAGACACATGTTCTTTTCCAAATTGACCTTTATTGTTTAGAAGTTTGAGCAATTTGTAACTTATATGTGATAGCCTATTGTACCACTTTTGTATTTCATCACCACTTATAGAAGCTATAGACCATGTATCTAATCCTCTATCCATTTCTGCTGTAGTTTTTTATATATATATGTCATTTCTCTTTCAACCCACACTACAAGAAAAATGAGTTTTTGCTGACCAAATAATTGATCGTTAAATGTCCATTATCAGCCAGTAAAACTAATCCTCGACTAGAAAATGTTGGTCATCGCCAAAAGCCATCCATCAAAGGTTTTCACCAATTAGAATACATGTTAGTCGGGAAATATAGATATTTTTGCTAACCGATACAATAATATTGGTTGGGAATATATATATTTTTGCTAACCGATGCAATATTGGTCAGGAATGACAAAACTTTTGGTGATCATATATTTGGATGGTAAAAGTGTAAATAAAATCGGGGAAAATATAGGCTGAACACAGTCGTTGGCTGGAAAAAATATGCATGCTGACCAAGAAAATTTGAGCAAGTGAATTCGAACCTTTTTAGTCCACATTAATGATTTAAGCTGATAAAATTGATTTTATATAACTATTTTTTTGAACCTGTGTAGTAATCTAAATTTCAAAATAGGTTTAAAGCAACTCAAACACAATGCATCAACAAAATTTCAAAATCAAGAAATATCCGAAATCATAAAGCAACTGTCACAATTCAAAAGCTTCTAGAAAGGTACATGCAAGGCAAAATAATTTATCGTATCTTTTGAAGTCAATTCTACTTCCAAAATATGAGTAACTACATACGCAAATAGTTCAAAATAGTACCATAGGCAATAAAAAGCCTAGTCATGTTCCAAAGTATGAGAAGATTAGTGTAATCCAAAAAGTAGCATAAACTATAATAGAGAATCAATCATCAAGATAACTCTAAACTAGTAATCATCATATAAATCGTGATCATGTGATGATGACGGATAAGTCGTGGACACTCTAGGGTTGCCTATTCTAGCACTAGCACGTGGCATAATCTCCTCCAATAGGGCAAGGATACGCTCATTTTGGCTCTGTATGTTATGCTTGACTTGGTGAAGCTTAGTATTCTCTAGTTGAGTTGTGTCGACAGGAGATGTAGCATGTGGAACATTTGGGCCCTTGTCCAAACCCCTATAGTAACAAGTAGTGCTAAGGACCTAAGTCACAATCTCATTAGCATTGGATTGTTCTCCTTGACTCTCACTCTCCTCTCCGTCAACATGTGCCTCTTGTGTGGTGTCTACCATCTCCTTCGGCATGATAATAGAAAAGTATTAATGAAAATAAGGTAGTAAAATATTTGTTCCATTAAATAATATTAAAGTTAAAGACACAAGAATTTGTTCATTAAAAATTTCTCAGCCATAGGATGGATCCAGCCTTTGATGTCTTTTTAATGTATATTCTTCCATAGATGAATTCAATCTGGTCTCCTAGTTCCATTAGCCTATTAAAAGAAGTAAGAATAAGATACAATTGAATTGAAGCTATTTTCCAATAGAAATGCATCTATTTTGCTTCTTACTTATCCTTATAGCCTAACATTGGATAAAGGATCTCGAAACACAAAAATGGGTGAACTCTTGTTGGGATCTATTGTCAACAAAATAGTCAATGAACTAAATAATTTAACAAATAAGCATAAACACATATGAAACTAAATATAATTGCACCTGAAACCGCTCACTTTTCCAATAGTCGCACAAATAATCCCAATCAGACTGGTGACAAACTTCTTTAGGTTTATTTGCTTTCCTATGAGCCATTGGCTGGTCTAGATACTTCTTGTGGTGTGTGTACATCTCATATCAAAGCTCCTTAAAGGAAACTGCCATTGAGTTCTCCATGAACTCTTTAAACGTTGCATATCCATAATAATGTATGTAAAAAAATAGCCTATATAAAGCAACATATAGTGAGTGAAAAGAAACACGATAAGAGCATAAAATAATGCATAAAAAAGACTCTGAACATTGAGGTAGGTTCACGTGGGTTCTATGCAAGACGAATAATGTGACTTCATCCAGTTCGGTCGTAAATGGATTGAATGCAAGCTGTGGCTGTGGAGGTGGGTTCTGTCGCCGCCTGATGGTCTCAACTTGTTCATATGATGTATTTTCTCTCCCTTAGCGAGCGAGCACTCAGCAATGAATACTAACTGAAAGTGGCTGGGTCAGCTTCTGACCTAACGGAGATATCCCTTGATCTCAAGTTTTGGTACCACCAGTTTACTAATGGAAAAATCAAGGACCACTCACTTCCTTTCTTTTCAATCGTTCAATTAGTCACCCTCTCACATTTTTACTCCAAATTCTAATTCCTACCCAGCATATTCCACCACCAGGATATGATAATTTTTGGCTCTGAATATTGAAAAGTGAAAAGAAAAATGAAATGACTAGAAATATGGTTGGTATTGTACAAGCATCAGAGATTTGCATCCCATAGAAATGACAGGCAGGGAAAAATAAGACTAAAAACTAAAAAGAATAGTAACGCACCTAATTTCAAACACCTATATTACCTCATTTGTCTCCTTCGCTCTATGGGGTGCAAGATTTAAAGAGAAGCAAATAAAAAAGAACAACTGAAAATGAGATGATTAAGTAGGTCTACCCGTCATTTCTCAACAGTACTTATTATAAATGTTATTTATCATAAGGTATTAGTTTAACAAAATTTTAAAAAGGTTACTGTTAATCCATTTTGTAATTAGCAAAATTAACAATTTTCAAATTTGTAATTGACAATTTTCTTAGTCAAAATCATATCATAGTTAAATTGTATTAGAAGTTTATCGAATTTAATCAAAGTCAAAATATGAGTTATTGAGTCTTAATTAGAGTAAAAAGAGTTGTGATTGGTAGTATGGGCCTTGAAGGAGTCCAAAATATTCTAGAAAATCACACATGATCATTGGAATACAATTAGAAGCCAAAGAAGTGCAAAAATGTTGTACAAATCATGCTCCAAATTCTCAATCACAAGTTGCGATGCATTTTTCATGTAGAAAAGATTTGAAAATTATAATCATTTGAGTTATCTTTGCAACGCACTTTAAATCACCTTAATCCGATGTGGGAGAGAAAGTTATGATGAAAATATTGACAGCTGCTGCATCGCCTGGCACTCGCGTAGCGCTCGAGTGGCTTGGTTATCGGAGTAACAGTAATATTTGATTTTCAAGCTGATTTTGAGTTCTTTTTCATCCCAAACATTATTCATTATAAATACACATCCTATGCGATGTCCAAAAGAGTAGTTGAACAATATTTTGATTATAAAGATTATTATTTGAAGAACCAAACATTCTTTCATTAATTTCTTGATTCAATCATAATATTATTTGTTTATTATTCAACCCATATATTGATCTAATTAGAATAGTCTTATTATAAGTCAAGAGTTTGTTCTTTGAAAGTGAAAAACATATTACAATATCTCTTGCATCATCCTATATGAAAAAATACAAAAAAATCATTGATCAATCATCAAATCTACCTTTGCCAAATAGCCTTTAGAGTTGCTGGAATTTTAGGAAGAAGCGGTTGGAGTTTCGCACTGAAGAACAAAGTTCATTCTTGGAGGTTCACAAACGATAAACGATACTAGGGGACGGGTAGTCGGGTCTGAAACATATTTTAAGTCTCATCGTTTATAGTTGATTGTTGACTGGCAAAGTACTCGAAGTTTTTGAACTTTTGAGAAGGATTTTCTCCGTGATCATATTAGTGTTATTTATTTTACGCAATTTACAAATTGTGGTATTCAAACATAGGTTAAATTGATTTAGTTGCCATAATAATCTAAAAACTTTTAAAAAGCGACTTGTTGCTTTTCGTTGTGTAATTCCGCACGTTGGATCCAAATATTCCGGTAATTAATTGAAACTTTCACTTACTTAAAAATACCAACCTCATGCTATCATATTCAATATGCTATCAAATTCTATTTGAGTTCATCTCTTTTGCTATCATATTCAGAATGCTATCTCAGCAAATTATAAATTCAATAAAATGAATTTAAATGAATGCAAATTGGTTTGCTTTCATATTGTTTAAGAAGTTCTGCTTATAGCCAACCTAAATAAATGAATATATTTTTAATTTTTGTTTTAATTTTACCTCCACTTTGTCATAAATAGGGAACTTTTCGAATATTTGGACATCTTCTGGAGGTGCAAATATTTGGACACCTTATCCTATTTCAGATACAAACCAACTAGAATTAGGACCAATAGGTCGCCCATTAGTGTCTTCATAAATGATTTCCATGTTGATGCCTACGCTCAACTGGTGGCACGATAGATGTTAAAAGAATATGATGTTAATAAATAAGAAAAATAGAATTAAGAACTCAATGAGTAGAATTACCTCTCCATAGGTTAATTGGCTAGTGTAGGCTCGGTGGTAGTTGCAGGCTGCGTTATAGGTGAATGCTGCATTCTGATTTTGTACCAATTGAAATAAAAAGAACAAAAAGAGAAGCAAAGATCAATATATGATTAAATTCTATCCCTTGACCATAAATCCAGTCATATCCCTTTCTCAACTCTAGCATATATAGGAGTGCATATAAATGACCCAGGTGTTCAAGTAATTTAATAAAAGCATTGTTAACTACTGAATTACTAATTACTATGTGCCATAGACTTCTAAAAAAAATTCATCTACTGCTTTATAGGCATGCAAGTAATATGGAATTCACGGACTATGTCGAACTCAATATAAAAGCAACTGGACAAAATGAACAACTATCCTAGATTCAATATAAAACCATGGATTCAGTTAATATCACAAATTCATATAAAAAAAAAACAATTAATGGTTTAACTACAGAAATCATTGAAGCATCCAAATTAGTTTAGAGAGTACTTCAATTAGAGATGAGAAAGACCATGAATTAATCCTCAACCTTTCGTCCAGAAGCAAAAACCAGCAACCTTGTTTTATTACCAAAAAAAAGTTCAATATACAAGATAAACTTTCGTATTGACACTACAACGGCTTTCAAACGTTTAACATGGATATCAAGGCAGTTCAATAGTCGTTAGAAAGGACATTCGGACATTTGGTTTTCAAGTTAAGAGTTGAACAAAACCAAAAATAATATTGCTACAGACTCCTCTGATCCATCCCCCCAAAACATCATTCACCCACTCAAACCCACTCTCCATCATCAAACCACCACTATGAGCACCACCTACAACCACAACCACAACCACAACTGCAACTACAACCACAACCACAACTACAACCACAACCACAACAGCCAGCCACCAATCTCCCATTCCTCCTTTGGATTTTTCGCTAACTAAGGGGAAAAATTGCCCCTTGAAGATTCAAAGAGAGGCCAATAATTCATATAGAGATGCAAAGAGAGGAATGGAAAGATGAAGTGAACTTACAAAGATGTAAGGAGATAATGAAAATGGAGAGACACGATCCGAAATTAAGAAAGACGTCGGCAGCTCGAAGAAATGGAGAAGAAGACATGAAATTCTTTACCTAGCCAGATGTTATTGGTCTAAAAACTGAGTTAAATATTTCATTGGTCACTGTACTTTAGATGTCGTCACGACTTACCCACTAAACTTTTCAATGGCCACCGAACTTAACTTCGTTGCACTAAAATGGCCATAAGATGGATTCTGTCTGATCTTGTGACCACCTGGACGACGAAAATGTGAAGTGGCAGTTAAAATTGTCCACATTTTAAGTTAGTTGTACACGTAAATGCCAAATCACCCAAACAAACCTTAACCCGTATAAACATTTATCTCATGAAATCAAAACACCTTCAAACCTTTCAGCCCATATCGCAAAGGAAAACCGTAACCCTCAAATCAATTTTGAACTTTTCTGCAAATTGAACCCAAAATTTGTCATACAGAAGCTGAGAACACGAGAACGATAATCGCCATCGAAAGCGTAAAGCCAAACCCTAACCTCGAAATCAATTTCGTACCTCCATCAACGGCCTTCCAAAATCTGACTTACGAGTTGAAAGTTTTTTGATTGCATTAGAGAAGGTGTGCACATCGATGTTGGAAATGAAGGTAAATTCTTGTCTGCGTTAATTAGTATTATTTCTGGAAATGCTACTGAATTAGTTACACTTGGGATAAAAATTGTTCATTAGTTATAAATGTTTTGGTATGTAATGCTGAATTTGCAAGAAGAGCTCTGCAGTGTTTGGCTGCAATTTATGAATTTACAAATATTAGAGAACACAATTATTTCTGATGGTAGTACTGAAAAATTTGGTTGGACACTCTGTCTCTTTTCTGTCAAATTTCTCACCATTTTCATTATTAGAATTTTCCTCAAAGCATCAAATGATTTTTGGGCAATCTTTGTAAAATTTTTAGATAGAAGAAGAAAATTGCAGAATAACAACGGCTGGAAATCTTCCATATTTTTGTATACAACTCAGACTTCACAATATATACACTTCATGCAAGAGAAGAAAAAAGGAGATTTCAGTTACAAATTAATTCATTTTCAAAAAGAATATTTTATCCTATAACAGAAACCATGTGCTATACAAAACTAATTATTGAACATGCAATCTTCTAGACTCTTTTGCTGTATGAGTGGGACATCAGATCGTTTTTCAATTGGTCAGCTTGTGTTTTATCTTTCAACAGCTCCCACAAGATGGAGAGTAGATATCAACTACTTCCATCTTGGCCATGTGAGGATAGGAACTTGTAGAATTCAAAGCCTTAGTCAGAATGTTTGCAACTTGAGAACAAGCATGCACATATTCAGTAATAATGTTTCCACTTTGTATCTTATTTCGAATGAGATGACAATCAATTTCTATATGTTTAGTTCTCTCATGAAAAATAGGATTTGTGGCAATGTAGATGGCTGATTTATTATCACAATATAGGCTAACTGCTTGACTGTGCTTAATCTGTAAATATTTAAACAAGTCTCTTAGCCAAGTCAATTCACAACAAACACTTGCCATTGCATTATACTTGACTTCGGAAGAAGATTGTGATACTACATTTGGCTTGTTTGATTTCCAGGACACTAGAGATGAACCAACGAACACAAAATAGCTTGTTACAGACCTTCTAGTGTCTGGACAGCTTCTCAATCTGAATCTGGGTATCCTTCTAGCTGTAGTTTAGAAGTAGATGAGTAGAATAAACCTTGCCCTGGTGCTTTCTTAAGGAACCTCAGTACTTTATGTGCAGTATTGAGATGAGGTATCTTGGGCTGATCCATATATTAACTTAAGAGCTGAATTGAGTAGGATATATCTGGCCTGGTTATGGTCAAGTACAATAAACGTCCAATCAGCCTTCTGTAGATAGATGGATGAACAAGTAGTTCTCATACTTTCTTTTGGTTATGGTCGAGTACAATAAACGTCCAGAGCATACTTTCTTTTGGCAAATATGTATCCCTTGTTCTAATCTTGCCACCCCAATACCTAGAAAATACTTCAACTTACCAAAATCTTTAATTTTGAACTGGGCATTAAGTGTTGCCTTGAGATTGTTGATAGTTTCCAAACAATTTCCAGCCATAATTATATCATCAACATGGACCAAAATAGACATGAAGGAGTTTTGAGTAGACTTATCAAACAAGTTGTAGTCTGCTTTAGATTGAGTAAAACCATGCTGAAGAATGAAATTAGACAACTTTGAATACCATTGACGTGAAGCTTACCTAAGTCCATATAGGCTCTTGTGAAGCTTACATACTTTTGAACGACTAGCATTATCATAACCTGGAGGCAGCTTCATGTATACTTCCTCATCCAAATCTCCATGTAAGAAATCATTTTTTACATCTAATTGGTATAAGAACTAATCCTTTATGGCTACAATTGTAAGCAAGGTTTGAATAGTGGCAAGTTTTGCTAACAGTGAGAAGGTTTCATGGTAATCCAAACCTTCTTGTTGAGTGTATCCATTTCCTATCAATCTCGCTTTGTATCTTTCTACACTTCCATTAACATTGAACTTGATTTTGTAAATCCACTTACACCCTATTGCTTTCTTGTTACGTGGCAAATCGACTATAACCATATATCATTCAACACAAGAACCATAATCTCATTTTTCATGGCCTCACACCATTCAGGGAATTTCATAACCTCTTGGTAAGTTTTAGGTTCATTTTGTGTAGTGATAGAAGAGACAAAAGCTTTATGAGAAATTGATAATCTATCATATGACTTACTATAGTTAAGGGGATAAGGACTACCTAAGGAAAAAGAGCCATCTTTCTTGTCCAAGTACTACAATGGGGGGAGTGAGATGGCCCGTCGACATATAAAATCCTGTAGGTATGGTGGAGCTCTCAAAATTCTGGTAGATCTTCTAGGTAAGTGGGGTATGGTTTGGTTGCTTTTTGTATCAAACAAATATTGGTCTGATTGTTGTCTAGTTTGATCAAATTGAAGGTTGGTTGTGTGGATTTAATATGTGTTTTCGATGGAATTGGGAGAATGGGTAGGTTGATTTTCTCATCCTTTGAAACTGTTAGTTGGAATAAAGATGACAGGATTTTGAGAAAAGCATAGATCAGTAAGATTTGGTTGAACATGTATGTTTGGGATTTTAGTTTCTTTGCACGGAAATATTGTTTCATAAAACACAACATTTTTTGATATGAATGTTTTCTTCGTTTCCAAATCAAGGAGTTTGTAGCCCTTAATTCCAAAAGGATAGCCTAGAAAGACGTATCTCCTAGCTCTAGAATCAAATTTGTATCTGCCATTTGTGAGAGTTGTGGCAAAAGCAAGGCATCCGAAGACCTTGAGATGAGAATATATGGGTTTGGTCTCAAGTTAGATTTCAAAGGGGCTTTTGTGTTTTAGAAGTGTTGAAGGGGTTCTATTAATTAGGTAAACAACAATCAAAATACAATCATTCCAATATTTTAATGAAACGCCAGTCTGAAATCTTAAGGCCCTTGCAACATTCAAAATATGTTGATATTTCCTCTTAACAATGGCATTTTTTTGAGGGTTCAGCCCATGTTTTCTGATGGATAATGCCCATTTCAAGATAAAATTGGTTCATTCTGAATTCTCCCATATTGTCACTACAGATGACTTTGATTTTGGTTTGAAATTGAGTTTCTATCAACCTGTAGAAACTTTGTAAAGCATTAGTGGCTTCAGATTTCAATTTAAGCATATATATCCAAGTACATCTACTAAAGTTAGAAAATAACGAGATCTATCATAACTAGTTTCATTGTAAGGTCTCCATATATTACATTGCATTAAATCAAAACACTTTTCTGATTTGTGTTGACTAACAGGAAATTGGAGTTTGTGTAATAAGGGACATACATAACAAGATTTGTTATGGGAAGCTAACTTAGGTATCGCATCTTCAAAAGCAAGGGCAAAATGGGATGGTTGTCCCACTCTGTAATGCCAAGATCGAACTCCTCAGTATGATTGATAACATAGGCAGAAATGGGAAGTGTTGTAGTTAGATGGATCAAACTTTCTTGAAGGGCTTCAGGAAGAAAAACAACACAATAGTTTAATGCTTGAGTGGGTTTTCTAACAGATATAGGACTAAAAGAAAAAGAAGGAACACATAACACATCCAGGAGAATTAATGTGCATGCAACATGAATAGTGCCAACATGGGTTATTGGGACAACAACTCCATTTGGTAAAGTTACTAAGCACGCAACTTGGGATTTGATTGAGGAAATATATGATGAGCAAGGAACCATAGAATCCAAGGAACCATAGAATTATTGGTATTTGTAGTGTTAAGATTAGATGAGCAAAAGGATATACCAGAAAATTTTGGAAGAGCATTGTTAGAACCCGAAGTAACAATGCTTTGTTGAAGGACCCAAATTTGGATTGGTTGATGATTTGAGAATGGCCATCAAGTGAGAGTACTCTTCTCGGGTGATAGATACATTGGTCTTGTCAATCTGTTGTTCTTATTCATAGGCACAAAAATGGAAGCCTAATTTGCTACTGGTGTGTATCGATTCTTGCCTTCAAGTTTGTGACCTGGTGGGTACCCATGTAACTTGAAACATTTACTTGCAGTGTGACCTGACATCTTACAATGGAAGCATACATGCTTGTTGGGATCTTTGAGGCATATTTCAAGGGAGCGGCTTGTAACTTTATAGAAGGTACAATAATACCTATCTTTTCTCTGTAATGAAGAGTTCTACCTCCCATTGTCCTTAAAATTACCTTTAGCTAGTAATGACATTGTCTTACTGATAGAACCATCCTTTGAGATCTGTCTTCTTTTCTCTTTTTGTTGAATTATAGCATAAACTTCATTTAAGGAAGGAAAGGGTTTGTTCAATTCAACTTGAGCCTTAATAGATTTGTAAGATTAATCTAATCCCATTAAAAATTTCATCACCCAGTCACGATTCTGATGTTCAACTACTACTTTGAGACCTCCACATGTACGATTAGGGATGGACTCATAGTTTAACAATTCATCAAGAAGGGTTTTGAACTTAGAAAAGTATACACTTACAGTATCCTGATTTTGGACCAATGTTGTAATGGCTTGCTTGTTCTAAAAAATTCTAGGTGCATTTTGTTAAGCAAATCGTTGCTCCAACTCCAGTCATAATTGATGTGTAGTCTTAGCATATGTAGTGCTACATTTGATGTCTACAGCCATAGTATTTTGAAGCCAAGTGATCACACTATCATTGCATCTAAGCCAATGCTCTATCAGTGGATTATTGGGACACTTGGCTCACAAAGGCTTCCATCTATAAATCCTAGCTTATTTTTTATCCTAAGAGCTCGCTTTATTGACCTACCCAAGAATGGTAGTTGTTTACATCCAGTATATGATTGACCAGAATGGCTCCAGTACCATCATTGTTGCCAATGTAATAGGGTCTACTAAAATGTGTTGGATCATGAGATGTTGAGTTGGTATTTTCGGTTTGATTAGTGTTTGGAGGAAGATTTGAGGATTCATTGTTTGATTCTCCCATTATGTCTTTGATACCATGTAAAATTTTGATATAGAAGAAGAAAATTGTAGAATAACAATGGTTGTAAATCTTCTATATTTTTGTATACAACTCACACTTCATAATATATACACTTCACGTGAGTGAAAAAAAGGGATTTCAGTTACAAATTAATTCATTTTTAGAAATAATATTCTATCCCATAATAGAAATCATGTGCTATACAAAACTGATTATTGAATATTCAATCTTCTAGACTCTTTTGTTGTATGAGTGGGATGCCAGATTGTTTTTCAATTGGTCAACTTGTGCTTCATCTCTCAACAATATTTAAGCTCATCAAGTATCAATTTCTCGCTTATAAGCGAATCAGAAAGAGACACCCCCCAAGATTTCACAGCCATCAATGGAGGAATTTGAGAGCTCTAGCTTCTGGATGTGGCTAAATTCATCATTTTAGAGCTTTCATTGCCCAGTTTAAAATCAACAGTCCTTCAATTTTATAGAAATTAAACGCAAACATGGGATACCTTCAGTGGAAGTGGACCTTCTGTGTGCAATATTAGTTGCCAATTTCACCTACAGCAAGCTGATTCAAAATGGATGTTTGAAATGGATTTGGGGTTAGGGTTCTTCTGAGCGTGATTTTGGGTTTTCCAATTTGCAGCTGAAATCGGGATGTGAAAAATGAAATGAATTTGAGGTTAAGGCCACTGTTTCTTTCTTTTTCTGTTTGGGGGTGGCGTTTTGAATCCTTTGATATGAGTTAATAGAACACATTTTTTATTTTACTGTAGGCAAGGGTTTGTTTGGTTGATTTGGTATCCACGTGTACAACTCACTTAAAATGTGGACAATTTTAACTGACACTTCACTTTTCCGTCTTCCACGTAGACACAAGAACAAACGGAATCCATCCAATGGCCATTTTAGTGTGACGAAGTTAGGTTCAGCGACCATTGGGAAGTTTAGTAAAGTTTAGTGAGTAAACCGTGATGAGGTGTAAAGTACAGTGACCAATAAAACATTTAGCTCCTAAAAACTCCAAGTATATGTCGTGCCTCAGCCAAAATTTTAGCCCAAAATTAGATATGTACCAATCCATTTCACCTAGTCAACAATTATACCTTATCTAGCACGACTATTTATTTTGGTTGGTACATGTATTATCCCATAAAAAAGTTTGACCCAAAATGTCAAGGCGCCAAATCTTCCACCAAAAAAGTTGGGGGAAAAAAAAAAAGAAGATATTCTGATCAATTCAAAGAGGTCAAAAAATAAACATTGATGTATGACAATTGACGTTAGAGTTCGAAGAAGAATCAAACCGAAAATTGGCAAAACGAGCTATCTCGAAGAAACGATCATAACTTTTTGCACCAGTGTCAGAATGACTATTATAATATATTTTCAGCTTCATATTTACAGTTTAAGGCAGTCTACCGAACAATCGAAGTTTTCGCGTTTTAATTGTTTTAATTAAATGGATGTCTATTTTAATCTTTTTGCTTAAATTAGGGTTTTCGGAGACTATTTAAAGGCTCATTGTTTCCTTGAATAAGAAAATTCTGTTTTTGAGGTTATTTTCGTGAGATTTATAATTTTCTTTTATCAGGGATTACGCTGATAAACCCTAGAACTTTCGTTCTGCGTCAAATATGTATCCTCTAGGTCGACTATTATTGTATCTTCGTTGGTAAATGTTAAGGCAATAAATTGTTTGCCAAAATATTTGGGCCAAAAGATAAGATATTCACCAACTCATTTCATATATATGGTCGGCAATGTTGTTTTCAATGGCTAATTTTTGATTGGTCAGTAAAGAAGATTTTCTTTGACTAGTTCTATTTGGTGGGGAAAAACCTAGTCGGCAAAGGCATGTCCGATTAAGAATTTTTATTAATCAAGAAAAGAGCGTTTTCACTGACTATTTATTGGTTGGTCGGGAAAATTTGATCGGGAAAACCATAGTTTCTTGTAGTACCATTACAAGTAACAAAAGCACCCTTAAACCATTTTTAATATTTTATTCTAAATTGTACCAGTTAAACCCACTTCCTTAATTTCTCATACAGGAATTATATTTCTAGTCATCTCAAGAATATACATAACCTTTTTCAATGTAAACACATAGGCAGTATCTAATTTTAATTTTACCACGTGACCTAAATTAGATTCATGATAATGCACAAAACTAATGTTTATAAGATGTCACATGAAACATTGCACTGGAATCAAGTATTCACTCATTCAAATGAGATTTACTTGAAGTCAAATTTAACTCGATAGACTCATCAACAGGATTTATTAACACATTCACGTTACTAGAACCAGAATTCGTAAATGCGGCAGCATTTGCTTCATTTTACCTTTATCTTTTTGTTTATTCTTTTCTTTACAATAAATATTTAACGAAGTCGCCTATTTTACTAGAATCGTAACATTTCTTTCCATTTACCCTAAATTTAAATCTAGATCTTCCCTTACTAGTCTTCTTTTTTATTATTACTTGATTCATCGCTATTTCGATAATCTTGATTCTTAGGTCTGCCAATGTTTACTACCACAACTCATGACTTCTCGACAAGTAGTATAGCCGACTTCTTAAAGACTTTTCCCGACCCAAAATATCTCACGAAATAGTTTTTGGTAATTAATTGTAACCACGGTTTTCCTCCGCTGAAAGATATGATATTTTAGAGCTTGCTCATGTTATACCTATTGATAAATCTTATATTTATCGAGAAGTAAATCAGGTGACAAATTATTTAGCGCATCTTAGATCTCAAAGTTGTTTAGATTTCGTAGAATCAATCTCTAGTTTTCCTATTTCTAGATTCTAGTTTTCCTATTTCTACAATTGATTGTATTCGTTTAAATATATGTAATTTACCTTCTTTTCATTTTTCGTAATTAATTGTAACCACGGTTTTCCTGCGCTACAAGTGAGGGTTTAAAAAAAAAATTTTTTTTGGGAAGGAACTTCAATCCCCAACAAATGGTATTAGAGCTAGGTTCCAAATTTAAACACTAGAATGCACAAGATAAGTCCTCAATTGTAGTCAAAGAAAGGTGGTGAATCATAGGTTGGATCGATGACTGAAAATATCCGTGGGTGGCTCTTAAGGCGGTTGTGCCACTAGCCCTTGACGCAGTGGAAGAATTGGACCTTAATGGAGTATGGATACTTCTAGATTTGAAGAAGGGAAACTGATAGACCGTCTCTTTGGGCAGGTCAGTATGATATGGTATTTCATTCGAATGAAATTGTGAATAAAGTTCCGTGTAATTAAATACTTCGTAGATAATGCCCAATAGCAAAATGTTTGAAGGATTACATGACTTTTGTAGCCGTACACAGAAGTTGATCGTAAGAGTTAAATTAATTTGCAAAAAAAAAAAAAAATGTTTGATA
>CAIGRB010105009.1:0-10984 GCA_903798255.1 Fraxinus quadrangulata | reverse complement strand
CACTACCATTTTCTTCTTAGCTTTAAATGTGATTCACCCTGACTCAATGGCATCCTGTAACACATAACGAAAACTAGACAATTATTAGTCATATATGACTATGCATTGTGCCATTTACAATATTTTTTACCCTTAACTTGTTCAAGGTCTGGCAATTTATGCTTGTCGCTCAATTTTATCTGCTTATCCTTATATAATTTATCGAATATAAAGTCAGCTTTGGCCACATCAAATGAAAATATCCTAGCATTTTTGTTTTCGTCTTTTATAAGATCATTCTTGCCCTGTATTCTGAATTTGGCCATTATAGGACAAGGATATGCATCTCCTTTAATCAATTCGGTCAAACATATTTTCGTATGATCGTAATATTCGTCATTAACAGCATGAACATCAAGATTTGTGTCTCTTAATAAATCAATTTGCTAGAGTTTTTTATTTATTCTTCTTTTCTTATTAAACATTCATATCTAATCACGTTAGCACTCAACTGAATAAGGTTAAGAAATTCTCTATCCTGAAATTTCTTTTTTAAATCAAAACTTAAACAATTTTGAGCAATTTTAACGAATTCTTTTTCGGACAGAGGTACAAAACATTTGCTCCTAACTGTCTTAAACCTCTGAAAGAAACATTCTGCCTATTTGTTTGGTATTGACATAAATTCGTCAAGTCGGCCAAAGTAACTTCGGATTCAGTTTTGTTAAAACTGAGCGTAGAACAATTATTCTAGTTGTTGCCATATTTGGACAGAATTTGTTGACAAATTAATGAACCATGAGAAAGCTACTCCTGTTAACAAATTAGGGAATAATCTCATTTTGTGATAATCAGTTACTTCACTAGATTGCAGTATGAATCGCCCTATATGTTCCAGAGTAAAAACTTCTCCCAGACCGGTAAATAATGAAAACTCTAGTACTTTGTACCCTCCAGGCCACATATATATTTGATCTATCCAATCAAGATATGGCTTTGTGTAAGTCGGCCTAATAAAAGGACATATCCCAAAAGCCATTTCATCCTATACTATTTCCATAATTTGATTCCTCAACACAACGTTGGGATCATATGAAACTCCTATAGGTTGATGTATTGGTGTAATTACTTGAGGCCTAATGTTTGATCCTTGGTTTGTGGCAAAAACGTCATTATTTAAACATTATTACTATTAGCCTGATTATTTCCGCCATCATTAACACGCGGGATTTTCTATCCATTGATTTGGACATTATCTCTTGCATTTGTGTTACCCCCTAGGTTTGACAATCCATTACCACTATTCAAATTTGTCATTCCATTACCCCTTGGTTTGAAGTAGATAGCCCAAAAGATGGTTCTATTCCTTGATTTCGACCCGGGACTGGGGAACTATGTCCCACAATCGTCCTAGCTTGAAAGTGATTCTGTATACTTGGCATAACTGGTTGACATCGGTTATCTATACTTGGCATAACTGGTTGACAAATTTGGCCCACTACCTTACTCATGATTTCGTTCAAAGTATTTAGTTGTATAGCCATGTTGTCATAGTGTACATTTCCATTTTGAATAAACCTTTCCATATTATGAACGTTTTATAAATTTACCTGTTTAACGATATTTTGTGTGAGTTCACCAAGCAATGTACATATGGTTCGAGGACTCAATTCCGTCATTGGGTCGTAATGACTTTGACTCTGTCCTTCCGATCATGGAGTACTTTGCTACTCCTCATATCGTTCGATCAAAGACTGGACTACTAGTTGGCTTGCTGGCTCCTTATCAAAGTTTTTATGAGGCATATTGCTTCACTTTTCGTATCTTCAAATACCAAAGATCCCACTGAGTGTACCAAATTGTTTAGCGTGGAAATCGAGCCTCGCTAACAATTAAAAGAAGAGTTCAGATGATTGTGTAAAGAACAATAACCTCTCCAGATAAAGTCCCAACGAGTGGTGCTTTATTTATGAAAATTACAATTTGTAAGAAGCAAAATGCCTCCAGGAGGTACAAGCACACTAAATTTGCAAAGCAATTGAAAATTGACAAGAATAAAGAAACGAAATTTACATAATTCTCTGTTTGAGAGTCACTTGATCTTTTCTTCTTTCTATGTTCTATTTTCTCTTTTATACTCATTTGATAGTTTTTCTTGTAGAACCATTTGAAAACTGCTCATCGCCATATAACTACCAACTTTCTCCATAATGGATGACTTGTCAAGAAACTATCGTCTTTAACTGCTGTCATTACTCCCATCATTTAACTGCTTGCAATCGAGATTCTTGGATTGTGGAATGTGATAAGATTACCCATTAGCTGTTTCAATAACTGTTACTTCAAATAACAAGAAGACACCATACTCGCCCAGATCTTGGGCGTCTTGCAGGCTTGAGCGATGGTGGGCCTCCGCTACATAATTCCGTCTTGAGTTTTTACATAGTCTTGTTTGGATCCATCCTTAGAATTTCCTAACTAAACTTCATTCTTTGAACCATTTAATTGGACCTCATTTTTGTATGTCAACACAAGTTCACTATTTATATACAATTTTGTATTATTTGGTAAGATAATATTAGTTTTTCGAAAGCTTTCAACGATATTTGATGTGGCAAATAACGTATTAACATTATTTTCTACTCATGTTAATTTTAAAGAATACATTTTATCGTGAGAATTGTATGCGCAGTTATATTATTGGCTATACATGCATATTGGCAATTTATCTTGAACCACCAAGTTCGGTTCTTGATTGTGAAGGGAAAGGAGATCGTACAGAACATGTTCCGAATTTTTTTTTTAAAAAATTAAAAGTCAAAATTGAAGTAAATCCAGATACACGTTAAGGTTTCAATAAAAGTTATTAAATGATCACTATATAATTTTTTTAGAGTAAGTAAAATTTATCTAAATATTTTGATAAGATTAAAAGTCATCAATAATAATTTCATAATTCACAATAAGAAGTAAATTTTTAATTTTTTAAAAGTTTTTAAACAGTACATAAATTTTGCATAAAACTATAATTTGTTTTTTCAAAGGTTATTCAAATATGCTATTGATTTATAAATGTATATAAAGCTATGTTGAGAATGATTAAGGGCCCATTTGGTATGATTTTTGGTTTATGTAGAAAAGTGTTTGAAGGAAATTTTATTTATTTTAGTTTGAAAATTAATTTTAAAAGAGATTCCCATTCCAAAAGTATTTTTTAAAGGAAATCACACTTGACCAACTTCCTTTCGCAAGCCCTTTAAATTAGAGGAAGCAATTTTATAAAATTGGTACGGGTTCAAAATAAACTTTTAGATTTCAAAATTTTATTTTTTTACTTTTAAAAAATCATGTCGAACGGACGTTAAAGTTCTTTTGTATTTCTTTCCCAATTCAAGAAATAATTTCCTCTTTTCTCTTCCATTATATACCGTTTGAAAAGAAATAGGGTTTCACTAAAGTTATAATCCTGTCGCTAACTAGTTTTTATTTGTCCCTAACCTTTAATAAATTAGCAGACTCAGTCCATCATCCCAGTTTCTATCCATTTCATTTTCATATATTAAATCCAGTTACGACAGCTGTACATAACATTTAATAAAGGGTAAAATGGTCTATTTACTATAAATAAATAAATAAAACAAAAATGAAAAAATATATTCAACCCCCAACCCATATCTACCCGACTCCATTCCCATCTTCTTAATTCATATACGCTAAGGGCTTTTTGAAGGTTCCGACGTACCAGTTATGAACGTTTTTTAAATACGGATTTTGAGTGAGAGAATCGGTTATGTTGACATACAAAATTGAGCCCCAATTAATTTATCCAAAGAATGAAGCCCAATTAGAAAATTCGAAGGATGAGCCTAAACGAGACTATATAAAAACCCAAGACGAGTTATGTAGCGGAGGCCCACCATCGCTCAAGCCTACAAGACGCCCAAGATCTTGGCTAGTATGGCCCATGACGGGGTTATGTAGCGGAGGCCCACCATCGCTCAAGCCTGCAACACGCTCAAGATCTATGCGAGTATGGTGTCTTCTTGTTATTTGAAACAACGGTTATTGAAACATTTAATGAGTAATCTTATCACATTCCACAATTCAAGAATTTTGGTTGCAAGCAATTAAATGATGGGAGTAATGGTAGCAGTTAAAGACGATAGTTTCTTGACAAGTCATCCATTATGGAGAAAGTGGGCAGTTATAGGGTGACGTGCAGTTTTTAAACAATTTTACAAGAAAAAACTGTCAAATGAGTATAAAAGAGAAAAGAGAACATATAAAGAAGAAAAGATCAAATCACTCTCAAACAGAGAATTATGGAATTTTCGTTTCTTTATTCTTATCAACTTTTAATTACTTAGTAAGTTCAGTATGCTTGTGCCCCTTGGAGGTATTTTGCTTCTTACAAATTGTAATCTTCAAAAATAAAGCACCCTTCGTTGGGATTTTATCTCGAGAGGTTGTTGTTCCTTACACAATCGTCTGAACCCCCCTTTTAATTGTTAGCGATGCTCGATTTTCATGCGAAACAGGTTATGAGTGGTTTTAGTAGCGGTTTTAAAAACTGTCAAATTCACGCGTGAGAGTTTATTATCCACTGGTTCTGAAATTTTTTTAAACAAGTGAAGTTACATATATGTCCTTTAGTGAAATTTTGAGTTTATAGTTTCTTTTATGAAATTTATTACTTAAAAGTTATATTTTTACTTATGTTAGTATTTCTTAGTTATATATAAACTTATAATTATAAGTAAATTTTGGAACTTTTAAATAATTTTACATATAAGTGAATTTTTTACTTATGAGTAATTTTTTATATTTTATAAATGAGTTTGGCTTATTTGTAAGATTTTTTCACAAAAATAATTTTTATCTTATAATGAATTTTACTTATAAGTAATTNTTTTTATATATAATTTAATATCAAACAAAATATGTTTGTTGAAAAATTTATTTTATAGATAATAAAATTAGAAGAGAATTTAAGAAACGATAAAAAATGGTCGATTTGGTGGGTTGAGAAAGCTAGACAAAATTACACTATAACGTTTTTGGGCGATTTTTAAATCATCCAAAATCGGTGTCCAAACAATTTAGCAGGCACTAGTTCTTCCAACACTTTACAGACTGTGCCAATTAAAATTGGTCAAAATCGGTGAAAATGAAATTCCCCAATAGGCCCTAAGACAAACAACTATGTACACCCCATCCCCATCACCGACAGTGGATGAGAGAATGTATTTTTTTCTCCTTTTTTGTTTTCTTTTTTTTTTCTCTTTTAATGAACTTGAGTAGTTGAACTATTTTCTCATTTATTATAAGGCGTACATAGTCGTAGTTTTTAAATTCAGACTAGTCTTAAAACCCAATGAATTGGAGATGAGCTATGAAACTCTAAATCTCAAGAATTTGAAAAATTAATTATTTTATTGTCAAGATCCTCCATGTCAAATCACTAAGAGAATTATTAAATGAAGAATATACCTTAATTCATTGAGAATGATTCTTTATTATTAGATCTTAATTTCAAATCTTGAATCATGAAGATCAACTGCAATCTCTTCATGTTTAATTTGTCAATCTTTAATATTGAATATTGACTCTTTTGAATCTTGAAATCTTTTTCTTAACTTTAGCTTCTTGTTCCATAATCTTGATTGTCTCCATTCCTTCTTCTTAATTGTTAATTTTCTGTTCATGATTGTGGGTTTTGGATCTTCTTTTTCAATATATTTTCTCTTGTTATTCTTGTGTTGACAGGATGACACATTTGGCTTTAGGAACAGGAAAGAACACTAATTCTTAAACTGTATCTACTTTGAAAATAGGGAAAATTTATACTTTATTCAGCCACTAGGAACTAATCCATTTTTTAATTCCCTGATTTGCCTTCTTTGGCCGGAAGGAAAGACATAAGCTAATCCCTCCATTAATGTGTGACTCTTTGGGAAAACAGACATCCTAAAATTCTTAATGGATTCTTACTAAATATTAAAACAATTGGGGACCATAACCCTATTTATATTTCTATATGTATTAATTTCATTAGCAAATACAACTCTAATGGATCCGGTCTATCACATATTTAGGCCTACACGTTATTTGGATGATCAAAGTCTAACAACTTAAATTCTTTCTTAGATCATTTTAAATAAGCTTAATTTTAAGATAACATTTATACATAATTAATTACATATATATGATCATATGATAAATTAAAACTCAACAATCTCTCACTTGAGCCACATATGTTATCTTATAAGTATGCACAACCTAATGATGTCAAAACTTTTGCTATCATAACCAAAAGTATTTTCAAACAATTTCGTCAATAGATTATGTCAATATAGGATCAACGCAATTTTTATTACAAATATCATAATTAAATCCATCAATGATCACATATATTAACATAATCAAATGACATAAATCAAGTATGGATATATAGCATAGAAATTACATATAATGTACTTTAATGAGATCAAACCAAAACTTTAATCAAGATGAAACTGAACTGAATGCTTTATTTATGAAATAAGCAAACTATCTATGGATAAAATTATATGTCTAAAATAGACAATATCCAAATACAAACTCTCAATAAACTGTCATATCATCAAAAGATATAACACTCATATGAGCATTATGTTTATGAAATACCTTGGGTGGTAGTCTTTCAATAAGCAGATCCGCAATTATGGAGTTTGCCATAATATGCTCTATTTACCTAACCACTCTGAATTCTTTTGTTAACAATTAGGACCTTAATGTTTATAAATTTTGACATCATCAAGCTCATGGTATAATACAAGACTGCTATGTCACATAATAACTTAAGTGGTCTTTCAATTCCATCCAAAATGTGTAGCATGGTGACAAAATTCTACCTTCATATTCCATAATCGGAATCAGAATGTCCATGATCTCCAATTGGTCTGATTTCCTATATGTGATCATGATCTTTAGTTTTCTATAAATATCAAACAACCCGCTTGGCTGCTGTCCAAATAATAATCCGAGAGTTACCTAAGTATCTGTTCCAGCATTCTAATAATGAATGTTATATCCAGATGTGTGCAAACCTAAGTATATATCAGGTTCTCAACTGCTGAAACATAAGAGATTTTCTATATTTTCTTTTCTTTAAGGATAATCTTTAGGGTATTAATCGATACTAAACTTATCTCCCTTAACAATAGGAGTACCATCTGGTTTACATTCTTGCATCCCAAATCTTTAAAAAACTTTATCGATATAGCTCTTTTATGATAATCCAAAAATATTCTGATAACGATTCTACTATATTTATATCCCTAATACAAAAGAGGCTTTATCAGGATTTTTCATTTCAAAATATCATAACATAAATCTCTTGGTTTCTCACAATAAGCCTATATCATTGTAGGCAAACAATATGTCATCAACGTACAATACTAGAAAAATATGTTTACTCCCACTAAACTTGTGATACACACAACGATCAATTGCATTCATCTCAAAATCAAACGAGATAATTATTTGATGAGATTTACGATACCGTTTATGGGAAACCTTCTTAAACCATAAATGGATTTCTTAAATTTGTAAAATAAGTCATAAGTGTCATAATAGTCTTCAAAGAGTCTATTGTAGAAACCAGAAAGAAAGTCTCTTCAAAGTCAATGGCTTCATTTTGAGTAAAGTTATTTATAACAAGATAAACATTATCTCTCTCCACATTACCCTTCGAATCCCTTTTAATTTTAAATATTCATTTACAACCAATGGACTTCGCATCTTTAGATATGGCATAAGTTCTCAAACTTTATTGTCTTTTATAAACTTTATCTCTTTATTTGTGGCATCAATCCACTCTCGAGAATTATTCCTTGCATGGCTTGATAAAAATTAATTGATCAGATCTTCTTCCATCAATCCAATGTCATCCTCATGTTTTTGAAAAAAGATTATAAAATCATCCGAAATTGTCTTTCTCCATTCTCTAATAAATTTCCTTAATAGTATTTGCTCTTGAGGTTATTGAGTTTGGTTTTCTGGAATAATCTCTTGATTGTGTATAAATGGTTTTGTAATATTGTTTTGATCCGAAATTGCTTCTTGAATAAGATCTGGAGCAAAAAATTATACATGGTCTTGATCATTGTCAATGGCAACAGAAGGCATATATACATATTATTCTCCAAAGACAAGATCCTTAACCTTAAAACCTTATAACCACTCGCAAACTCTACATCCTCAAAGTATTGAACATTTTTCATTTTGAAATTTGACCTAATGGTGGGATCCTAAAAATTTGTAAACCCTTAACCTATCATATTATCCAATAAAATAACAAATGACGGTTCTAGAGTTCAGTTTCCTTCAATTTGGCCTATATGGCCTTTCATTAGCTGGACAACCCCAAATGTGAAAGTGTTTCATACTAGGCTTCTTATTTGTCTAAAGCTTATAAGAGATTTTAACAATTGTTTTACTTGGAACTTTATTAAGAATTTATGTTGTAGCCTTTAGTGCTTCAATTTAGAAAGATTCTAGTGTACTGTAAGACGATTCCACATTCATCTAGATATTTAGCAAAAGGCCTCGAACATTATTCTTCTGATCCATCATATCTGCCATAGTATTCACCACCACGGCCAGATCAGCGTGTTTTATCTTTTACAGAGTTGATTTTCAACCTCAGCCTTGTAAGTCTTGAACATGTTCATGATTGGAATTTCTCATGAATGGGATACAATTAGCATGACAAGAAAAATCCCCTATGAACGTAATAAATGACTATTGACGATTCCAAGAAGCCAAAGGGAATGACCTATAGCTATTCGTATGAATTAGTTTTAAGACATTCGAAATTCTTTTGGCACCTAATCCCCTTATGGTTGTTTGTTTCCCCTTAATGCAATTAACTCAAACATTTAAGTTTGAAAAATCAAGGAAATCAATAATTCATTCGACATAAGTTTTTCCATTCTCTTTTGAGATATGTGACCAAAATGCTTGTGCCATAATAAAGCAAAATACTCATTGGTTAATTTACATTTAATACCACGTAAACTCACATAAAAGATTCTTTATGAGAGACAATTGTATTATACAAATATATGTTATATAACTTGATAAAAATTGGTATTTACAATTTTTGAATTAATAAAAAGACTAAAGTGACTATTTTTAATTGAACAAGAGTGATCGAATTTATCTAAAATAGAAACAAAAATCAAATTTTGTCTAAAAGACAGTACCGAAGATGTCTCTTTCAAATCCAATTAATAATTAGTTTTTAATTAGAGCATAAAAGCTCATATAGCATCAACTTTAACTAATTTACCATTGTCCCGCATATATGAATCTTTCACTATCAATTGTCTTTCGTTGTTCAGGCAACCCTACATAGACACATTTATATGAGTAGTGGCACCAAAATTTATCCACCAAGTATGTCTAGGTATTGAAACTAAATTAATCTGAAAACAAACTAAAGAGAAAAATGTATTTTTCTTTACACGCCAACGTGATATTTAGTGTAGACCAACTTGAAGTGTCCAAGATTTTCACAAAAGTAACAACCAGATACTTTATCCTCTTCAGGCTTGTGCTATTTCTTTTGAACTAAACTAAATGCAGCTTTCATATTCTTCGTTCTTTTCTTGAATTTGTCCTTAAAGGTACTTGCCAAGTGAGCACTTTTAGTTCTCTCTTGTTTTAATGTTTCTTCTTCTTGCATGCAATATGAAATGAGCTCATTAATAATCCACTTCTCCTTTAACAATTGTAATTGACCTTAAATTGACTGAATTGTGTAGGAAGAGAGATACAAACTTAACGTACGAACAAATCATTAGACAACTCAAAATTTAATGCATTTAATTTTCAAGTAAGATGAGATATCTCCAAGATAAGACTTATGCAATATGAACGATCTTACTTATTAAAGTCCCATTTTTTCTTCAGATGAACTTTTATTCTTAAGTATAGTGGGTTGTTCAGTACTTAAAGCATGGTCTATATCCATACAGCGAAGAACGATATAAACGTTAACTTTTCAGTCCTTAAAATTTGGTTCAAACACATAAATTGAGTTGATGTTGACAGATATAATAGAACTAGATGGATTAATTGAATAGAGAACTTAAACCCTCACATAAAAATCCTTACTGGACAATTAATAAATTCAAATAATTATGGGGCCCCATAACAAGAGATCAGACACAACATTAATATTTAGTTTTTGGACAGAAATACCAATTTGTACGTAGTACTCTTGTGTAGTAATCAAATTTTGACAATAAACCATGTCAAACATTATATCTATCCTTGGACCGACTCAATATTAACATAAAAATAACTTAAAAATTGTCATATATTTATTACTATAGGTGTGCAAATAATTTAGCTAAATATTGACCTTCATTTGAGACGGTCAATACCTGCATGAATTACGTACACACAATTGTCCTATTATTCCAAGTAAATCAATTTAGACAACATATGTACTTTGGTAACATGTTGTTTCAATTCATCTATTTTAGAAAATTAGTAATTCAAAAGAAATTTGAAGTACAAAGATTTGAAATTGATTACCCATTACCTTTTTTTTTTTATTTTAAAAAATGAACAGCAAGTCGGCGTTGCGGCGCCATAATGCGCTTCCTTTAATACCCCAGCAGCCATAATTCCTATTTTCTTTCCAAACAAAAAACAATTGCACATGCCGTCAAAGAAAAGCCATCGTTTATTATTAGCCACCAATTTATCCAAAACCAAATTGTTTTTAATCACTAGTTTTTGAGTCGTGCAATGCACGAGTTGTGTTATTTTAAAGGTGATATTAGCATTGTATGATAGTGTAATTGGATTAATATTGCGAAACAATATATAGACGAGAAAATGTTTATAATAAATGAATCCATTAGCACAAAACCCATCATTTTAAAACAAATAAATCACTTGAGCAGACTTGTATGCTATACTGAAACAACATGATTCTTAGTTTCTCGTC
>CAIGRB010105003.1:0-10875 GCA_903798255.1 Fraxinus quadrangulata | reverse complement strand
TGAAAAATATGTTATGAAAAAAAATGTGTAAATTCGTATAGAAATTGACATAAATATTGAAAAGTCCGTGATCCTTATTTTGGACATGAAATCTCACAAAAATTGACACATAGATTGTGGATAATAATTCTCTTCCATTGTGATCGGGATTGGGACAATTGGAGAATAAAAAATGCAGATTTTGGAGTTTTGGAATGCAAGGTGATTCAACCATCAAAAGATCTTGGAATTCATCATTTCAAGTTAGTTTCTTGACTCGAAATTTATGTTAAAGAATGTTGCGAATTCTTACACCAACCTTTGTCCTTTATAACAATTTGGTCTCCAACCTCATTTTTGTATCTATCCCAACCTCAACTTCCAATAATTAACATTGTTTGTCCACACAAAATAATTTCGATCAAAAAATGATATTTATATTCACCCTACAGCATTCATTAACTTTAGCACATTTTAATTGCAATAAAAGTCTTTAATTTTCTCATTTTTTGCATTTATGTATCTAACTCTTTTCATTTTCCTTCTCATTCTTATCTTTAACCTTTCAACACATTTGGTGTAACGACCACAATTATTTTTTTACACAAATACATACAGCTTGTTACTTTGGCTCATATTTACACTCGCTTCTTAAATGAGCAATAAATTGCATAAAGAACATACTATTATAGAAAATAAAGAGTACAAGCTAGATTTTCACTTCACACTGATTTTTCATAGGGTCTATTACATGACTAAAGCCACCTCTGATATGACCAAAAACTGACTTATATTTAGCCCCCACAGGTATAATGCAGTGATAAAGTAGAAGGGTTCTCTACAGAGTATCGAATGTTTAAGTCACTGCGGCAGCTGGAAGGCAACATTTATGTTGGAATGCAACATCTATGTTGGAAGGCAGAGATCTACAGGGAGGAGAACTGTCGAATGTCCGATCCAAGTGTGTATAAGCTGTAACCGCATTTGGATTAACCCGGGTGGCGAACCAGGGGGAAGACCGCCACTTCTCAACATTAGTCGGGCGAAACTATAACACCTGAGCCATTAAAAATATTTGAATATATGTGCCTACCTCCTCTTGATAGTATGACTATATATCGAGAACTGATGTCCAATGGAACTCTTCACCTTCGCGATAATAGCCCAACTATTATTTCTATACTCTATGTAATTACTCGTCATTATTACCTGAAAGTGGTAGGGAAAGAGCATAATGAGTATAACAACTCAATGAGTATAGCAAGCTAGCAATATTATTCGTTTGACGCAGAAAATATGAAATAGTAACAAAATATTTGTCGCCAAAATGTCATCACAATGAATATATATTCGCAAAAAATATAAAAGGTCTTTGTCAAAACTATTATTCCAATAACAAGTTAGTTTGTCACAACGATTATTCCAATAAATATTTGTTACGAATATTATTTTAAGGGTATAACCGTTTTGCATTTTCTATTTTGCATCAACACATGCTTGTAGTAATATGTCTTTAATAACAAGTCATGTTTGTCGCGAAATTTATTTTACAATACATTTGATATGTTGCATAATGTATTTTAAGATATTCAATATTTGTAGTACAATTTATTATGTAACGAATGATGTTTGTAATTAAATGTATTTTGCAATATAGAAAGTTCGTCACATCATCATTTGTGCAACGATGTATAGTTATTACTCATAAGTGCATTTTTATACACTTATATATGACACAAAACATGGATTATTGTGGAAAGTAAATGTGAATATAGCTTAACTATGTGTAATTTGTGTTTTGTAGGCTAAAAATGATGAACGTTGTGAAAATTCGGAAAAACAAGTAAAATGGACTAAAACGAAACACAATCAAAGTTTGAGGATTCAAGTATAATTACTAAAAAGTTGTGTCAATCTCACGGTGAAGATTCTAGAGCGTTAGGCATCAATTGGATAAGGAAAGAAGTTAAATGGATGAAATATAGTCGAAGTACTATCACGTATCAACTTTGAGCCGAAAAAGTTATGCTTCGAATTTTCAATCTTAGTTTGAGACCCATTTTTGACATAGAAGATGTTCGAATTTAAAGATTTATATTTTTGGACGATTTGTTTCCCTTTAAGTAATCTTTCTAAATTATTTTGAATAATCTCAATCGGATATCGAGAGAGAAAAATATGACTAAAATATTGAAAGCTATCCGGTGGAAAAAAAGTATTACCATGCGACCGCATGGTAGAACTTCCATGCGGTCGCATAGGACCATGCAGGGACCCTTGATGCCTCATTTGGATGAACCATGTGGTCGCATGGGTGTTTTTCGTCGCGAATTTTCTGATTTCTTTTTTCGAGTCAAATACATATGGAAATGTGCGACGTATTTAAACTTTAGAGCCGTCCAGAATGTTGGGGGAGAGTTTTATCAAGATTTTCAGAGAGAAAAGAGGCAAGAATGAGGAGAACAACACCATGAAGCGAAGATTTAATTCAAGAATTCAATTGGTGATGTCATTCTTTGTTAAACTTTCTGATTTTCTTCTTCCCCACCATGCTAGGCTAGATTTATTTGTATTAGGAGAACGATGAACTTTGTAATATGATTTTTAATTCTTAGTTTTACATTCTTGACATCAAAAAGCATGTTTTGAATATTTAAATGATTTGTATGATCTTNCCTAAGTGTTCATAAAAACTCATACATTCTTGTATATTTGCATCCATTATAGAAATATAATTAGGTCATATATGAGAATATATTTGACATTGCTCGAGAGAGATTGTTGAATAATTTAGGAACATTGATTTGTCAATATTGCAATTGTGTGTCAATGTGTAAAACTAGGATTAAAAAGATTATTACTCAGGAATTCGTGATCCTAGTACACTCATCACATATTAGAAAACACTTCAATTTATATTCATTGCCAAGTTGCATTTAATTAGTTAATTCATTCACAATTGCATACTTATCATTAATTTAATTATAATCTCATTACAACAACACTTTACTTTCATTATTTCGGTTAAGGTCACGGTCATTAGAAATTAATCAATTTCTGTGGGAACGATACTTGGAGTCAAAGTCCACTTTATTACTTGTAATGAACAGTAAATTTGCGGTGATTTTAATTTGACACATATTTTCGTACAACAGTTATCTAAAATATTTTGTGATTATTTATATATGTAGGACAATATTTTAATTTCTTACATCACAAAAGAATTGTTAATACCATGGGCTAATCCAAAAATTTAGAACGTAGTGGCTAAAATTTAAGAAAATCGATATAATAAACTCATATATAACATTTTCATTATATGTAGGAATAGCAACAACAATTTATCATTTTCTACCATAGCAGATTGGAGCATCTTCTTCTACGACAGCCACAAATTTCACGAACATCATAGATGTGTTACAGCTTCTATGCACATTTTCCAAAACTCCACACTAAAGCAAACAGGAGAACATGCTGCTTGGAGATACATAACAACAAACTATTTTTTGTTGCTGTTAACCTATTGTCATTATGCATGACATTTTTGGTGCTATCGAAGTGGTAGAGAAATAGTTAATTCCATTCAAGTTGTCACCAAAAAGAGTTAAACTTGTATCCAATGACACTACACACGATTCTTCAAGGCTACATATATATGCATCAGATCTAGTGTCTTAGTTACAGAGTAATACTCTGTCCCTTGGTTGAACAAATGACCTGAATAACTAGCCTTAATGGATCCAAATTACTGAACAAAAATGGAAGAAAGAAAAACTAGAGGAATTCATTTCTCATTTATCATGCTTTATAAACTACATGGTCTATTTTTGCCTTCATCAAAGGTTGAGAATTTGCTATGTTAATTAACTAAAGCAATAGTGTCAACACATTTATGCTTTATTTCCCTCTTTCTATTTTGGATATGTCGTTTAAAGGCGTCACTTACTGAGTTAGGTAAAAAAAATGTATTTATAAGATCATTTATTGGATTTCTAAACTCGAGGATTTTGTATTAATTTGTAATGACATGCTGAATGTTGAAGCTAACAAATGAGTAAATTATAGACTATTAAGAGAGCTAATGTTGACCAATTTTCTAGCTTGGGAAGTTAGAATCCACAAGAGGAATCTTATAATTAGCATAAATAGAATTTTATTACCTTCTCCATTACATGTGAAAGATCCTGGGTGTCGCACTGAATACCACTTAACAGTTCACAGATTACCAATTTAATAACTTTTTAAGTGATCGAATGGTTGTTACTTATCCCTTTTCAGTTTTGACCATACATGTGGAATTAATCAATCAAAAGCAACAAGTTTCTTTTGACTGTTTCTAGATGATTAAGCTTACAAGTCCAATTATTATATGTTTGAATACCACGATAATAAAGAAAATAATAATAAACATCGATAAGATGACAGAGAAATCCCAACTGGGTAAAAACTCCGGGACCAAGTTAGTAATCTACACTATAGACAATATGGAGTGAGTTACAGTCAGATGCTATCTAGCAAACTCCACTAAATTTCTCGATCTATTTCCTGATAACTCCAAGGTCTGCTCCAATACCTGCTCCAAGATCTTCTACAATTGTTTCTTCCCAATAGAATTCCAATAACCTGCTTCGAAGCCTTGCAGTCTTCCTGGCTCCTACACTTGTAGTCTAAACCCTCTCAACCTTCAGCAACCTCTGAAGTTTAACTGAAAGAGTATCATCCTATGACCAATAGGAAGTAGGTGGTGTTTCGGATTCAATGGGTTTGATGTTCTTCCCAAATATGTGGTTGTATGATCTCAAGAAGAAAAAATGAAATCAATGTATAATAGGTTTTTGGATTTTCAAAGAATAATATGAATGTGTTTAGAGAATAAGCACAATGAACAACCACACTTATTTTTCGTGCATAGGTTTGAGTATTTATCGGATAAGGTAATTAGGTTGAATGAGCTAGAAAAAATACTTCAAAACAGCAAAATAGGGCTTTCCAAATTGACCAGTCACTCGAGCTAGAAGCGGCGACAGGTGAGCGACGCATTGTCGCTTGAACTAGAGTTCGGCGACAGGATGGCAAAAGGCATTCTACTTTTGTCGCTCGAGCGCCAACCAGACGAGGCGAGAAGCTAGCGAAAATACGGCGCCGTATCTCCTCTTTTTATGCTCGAACCTTAGACGCCATAACCCAATTTATATAAATTGTACCCTAGGTCCTTGACTTTTACAACACGTTACAAATTAGTCATTTTATCCATAGAATTGTCAACACTAAAAACCTAGCAACATGAATGCTTCCACCTTCAAGAATCAAAGACAGGGAAACCTAGGCAGCTTTTCAATTGTCAGAACCTACAATGGAAAAAGTTAAGGATCTAATAGGAAAACATAAGCAATAGATGCACGACACTTTAAACTCACAAAGCTTAAAAATGGCGAACATTTCTTGCTATAAGAAGATCAAGGATCTAATTTGTGTAACAACCTTGAACTATGCCTAGGACAATTGAACATGGAAATATCAAAATTTGTCTAGATAAGATAGGAAGAAAATATTGTGTAGACCAATATCAACAATGCTTGTAATATAGTAGCGACTGATCCAAGAGCACTTCGTGTTAAAACAAAGAACATTCAATTTCTTGATATGTGTCGTGTGTTAAAACATAAGCACGAAGTGAAGCGCATGTCATTAGACATAAGATCATGAATAAAAATAAACAGTAAAGTCATATATAAACAAGTTTAACAACAAAGAATTGCAACAATGCCATGCTCGTATAATTTTTCTTTGATATGCATCGAAACTGCATGCTAATGAACATGAAGGATCCTCTACTCCCATAAGGACCTATTTCTCCTAGATATCAAATTAAATGTGAGGTTGTGAAAAGTTAGAAAGATGGCATCCGCCAATTCAATGGCAGATCGTTCTCGAACACAATAGGAGCAAGATTCACCGGGAAGTGAAAATACGACAACAAACTATGCTTTATTCCTAATGGCTACATAAATTCTTTCTCACCAGTCACCACTTTATTCAAAATTCAATATATTAATTTTGATCTACTTTCCCTCCTTTGGCATTCTACAATAATGTTATTGCTTTTACAAATGGGACATTCTTTAGGTTACTACAAGACACTCCCACATCTAAGTAGCTATTCCCTTAATTTATTCTCATGAGGTGGTACCTCAAGGCTCAAGTTGGGAGTTTATAAACTCTTTTCTTATTTAGGTTGTTCTTGAATTATTTTCATATAGGTTGATATAGACCATCATTGTGAATGAGAAATCGAATAAAGAAATTCATACTTAGGCATTCTTACACTAACACAATTATTTCACATCCATTAATTGCTGATTTATTTTCCTATTGAAAAATTATTAACAATTGAACACTAACCCCGCAATCAAAAAATAATATAATGTATCAAATAAATAATTTTAAAATTAAAAATTTAAGGAAAATAATAAGCGAGAAAAAAACACTTTTAAGTGAAAACCCATAGAAAGGTAAAATAATAATAATAAAGGCTAGACTCAAAATCAGAAATTAAATGTACGCTACACACAAATACAATAACTTATCTATAATTTATTAAATATCACATCAAATAAGAATCATTTTTTGGACAATTATAACCCTAATAGAATTCAATTATTTCAATAATATCTTATTTTTCATTTTTCAATGTATTTAATTTACAAACTATAATAAATACTATAATTAATTATCAATTAATTAATATTCACATTCATTTAATTAATATTAATTAGAATTTCACATTCACATTCACGTCCATTCCCCTGTTATTAATTCTCAATTAATTAATATTAATATTCATTTAATTAATATTAATTAAAATTTCAAATTCAATGATGCAATTTATTATTCACGTCTATGCATGCTAATTAACATCCGTTTCACTTAATTGAAAATTAAATTATATTCATTTAATATAAATGAGTTAACATTCATTGTGAGGTTACATTCATTGGTATTAATTCTAAATTAATTAGCATTCAAGTTAATTCATGTATTGCATTTACCATTCAACTTCATTTATGTATTTAGTTATAATTCTAATACTCATATTGAAGTATACATTTCACTATTTACGTGCATATATAATAATTAACATTTATTTTCAAGAACTTACATTTCTCTTATATTTTGATTAAAATGGTAAATGAAAAGTCAAATATTATCTTTACGATACTTATAAAGTATTCTGGAATAACGTGCAACACACGTTCACTCTTACTAGTATCCAAAAAATTATCAACATAGTTCTAGGGTCAATTTGAGTTGTTACCCTCATCAACCTCATGAACTAAGCATGCTACCACGATTATCGTTTTATGAACCGTTAAAAATAATTACTAAACAAACTCCATAGTCAAACTCTTTGGGATGATGATCAAAATAACATACTTCTTTACATGAAATGACGAAATATGATATGTGTTAGGATTTTTTGACTTGGTATTGTTTTAGTTAAAATAGAATTTGGATTTTTTTAATTGTTTGTTTCTTAGTAGAATAGGATTTGTGTTGCTTTAAGTATTATAGAAATTGTTTTTCGTTTACGAATATGATTAGTTAATCATATCTTATAAATAAGAACTTCTCTATTGTATTTCTTTTATCCCAGTTTATAATCTAGTTATGTGCTATCTTATGGTGAGATTTGGGGATCCTTTATAGGGTTACCCTGTTGGGAAAACGTGTTATCATCATAATGATCATTCATATTGGACCATCAAGAATTTATGAACCAAAGCGGAAGCATACCTGAATCAAACATGATTAATACAATGAATGAATCTTACGATTTTAGTCTTCCATATCAACACATAGAAGTCAGAACAAAATGAACAATCACGTGTGAACCAATGACCATAACCGTGTATACACACACACACATACACACATACACACACACTAACGGCCCGTTATCCTAATTCGGCCCACCATGAAACTAGGAATTGGCCTGGTCTCTATATATAAAGCTCACACTTTAATTGGATGCTTCAAAATCCATAATACCGAAACCTTATCAGATCACTTTAAATGGGTTTAACCAAAATTGATAACCTTTAATTCAATACACAATAATTAACATATAAGCCTACATGTTCGATTAAAAAATCCTTACAATCTCTCATTTAGACTATATATGTTACCTTATAATTGTGCATTAAACATAACCTTATGAGTATTTAGAATTTTGCTACCATTATCGAATGTATCCTCAAACAATCTAATCCATCAATCATATCAACATATAATCAAATCGATTTTTGCTACTTATATCGTAACTAAACCCATTAAAGGTCACGTATATCGATATAAATGAATGACATGGATCAAACATGAATGTGTAGTATTGAAATTATATGTGATGTGATCTTAACATGCCTATTTCTAACTGGTCCATTTTAATACTTTAGTGAGATTATTTTCAAACAGGTTTAGAGATAATAAACCAAAAACTTTTATAGCCAAAAATAACTTTTAACCATAAATCATATCCAAAATGACAGTACATGTGTCTAATATGAAAAATACAGAAATACAAACTCCCACTGAAATTAGATATCTTCAAGAGCAGTGTGCTCATGAAAGACCTTGAGTATCAATCCCTTAATAAGCGGATTCGTAACCATGAAATTTGTCCTGATATGCTCTATTGACACTTGTCCACTCTGAAGTCTTTCTTTAACAGTCGGAACTTGATCTCTATATATTTTAACTTCGTTGAGCTCCTGCTATTATTGGAATACAACACTGCTGATTTATTGTTACAAAATAACTAAAGTGGTCTTTCTATACTGTCCATAATGTGCGGTCTAGTGATAAAATTTCGCAGTCATATTCAATGGTTTGATGCCTCTTAACACGTTATGAACTACGGTGCCATGGTGGAAGTAGTTATGGGTGTCTGCTTAGCACTCTTTCAGAAATAGCACCTCCAACAAACAGGTAGATATAGCCTGATCTTGGTATCTCGCGAAATCAGAATTAGAAAAACCAATGATCTCCAACTGATCTGATTTCCTGTATATGAGCAAGTAGTATTTTGTTCTCTATAAATACTGTATGACTCTTTTAGTTGCTTTCCAATGATCCCTTCATGGGTTACTTAAATATCTTCCTAACATCCTAACAATGTATGCTATATTCGAACTCATACAAACCTGAGCATACATCAGACTCCCCATAGCTGAAGAATAAGAAATCTTCTGCATTTCTTTAAAATTGACGCAATTAGAAAAATCTATTAGATCTCGAGTTTTGTGAGTCCTATTAGATCCCTATCTTGGCTCTAACATAGGTGTTAAACTTAATTGACATATTATAATAAAATCCAAGATGAATCGTGCAATCATGAACCCTAATTGTGTATTATAAATATGTCCTTTTGTAGGGACATTTCTCAAGATATTAGGTATGCCACATTCTCTCATTTTCTAAAATGGAGGCACCTAAAGTAGAGAACAAGAGCGAAGATCTAAGGGATGAGCTTTGGCAAGAAAGGTGGAAGGCCATTAAAATCTTTTCTAAGATTATGATCTCACCCTATGTGTGAAGATTTAAAAATAAAATTCAATAACCTCAAAAGAGATCTAAAATCTATATGAATTTAATCTTCAAAGAGAAATCAATTTTCGATAGTGATCAAATCTAAAAACCAACAAATGGTATCACATTCAATAGATATAGAGATCCTTGAGTAGGATTAGTTTTTCAAATAGTAGTGTAATATGCATTTTTTTATGGGTGGTATTAGGTTATTTGCTTGACATGCTTATTAATTTTTATGCTTAAAGTGGATATTTACATAATCACTTTTTGCTCTAGAATATCTCTTTCACATTCTTGTAATTTGATTTATTGATTGCTAAATCTCTAGATTATTGTAAGCCATAAGGTACTAAGGTTTTATATATTCATTACAAAGTTTTCTACACTTTTCAACGGCTGCATATATTGAAGAACATGATCCCATTCTATAATTGCTGAGTAGAACCTGATATATATATGCTTGTGATTTTGACAATTTCAGTATATCTATTGGCTGCCTTCCTGACATCAATTGGAAGCTGGGCTATCTCTCTAAGATCTTTACTAGGATATATACAAAGTATATTTCCTAACTCAAAACAATTTTGTATCCAGTTGGATAGAGCTCCTGGATAAAAATTTATCTTGTTGTATTTTTCATAGTGGAGAGTTCTCATCCACTTTCCTACTTCAAAGGATATTAAAAATAACAATAAAGAATATCACTTCTTCATAGTTATCTTTTTTAGGTACTTTTGCTGCATGGCATATCTTGATAATATCCTGTGGATCAATTTTTTCAATAGTTAGTTTAGGTAAAATTTTACTCGATGAAGAGCTACCTTCGTTGTTTTTGATATCTTGGATATCTTCCCTGATGAGAATTTTCATATCTTCTTTACTAGTAATAGATTTGAGTATTTCCTGTGAAGGGATTTCCATTACCTTCTTTTCTTTCCCATTATCCTCGAGAAGAGCGCTAATATTTACTGATCCATGTGAAGGGATACTAGACTTGGTACAAGTAATATCTGTCTCAAGGGCTATATTCATCTTGCATCGTAGGCTATCTTGTATATTTTGAATTTGTATTTTCAAGTAGGAAACTTTTATCTCAAGTATCTGGACTTTCGTCCTCAATTGTTCTGGCTCCATTCCTACTAAGATAATCAGGAACAAAATTAGCTTCACCTTTTATATACTCAATATCAAATTTGAAATAAGAAACCCAAATTTGAATCCTGATAATATATCTATTAGCAATAGATGGATCGACGTTATTTTTTTAAAATGCTTTTACTTGAGTGTTATGACTTGAAAACTCCTACT
>CAIGRB010104987.1:0-12035 GCA_903798255.1 Fraxinus quadrangulata | reverse complement strand
TATACGACAATATGAAAAGCAAATAAGAAAAGGTAAATAAGAAGAAAAAAAGAAAAAAAATATATGTTCGTTCTATTAACATCTTTTAGTAACCAATTTTGAAAATAATTTATTCACGGGTTTCATGGGAAAGATTGATGTAATTTAACATTTAACATTATTAGTTCTCGTTAAAACTTATATGCTAACTTATTTTAAATATATTATTATAATGCGATATGTATTCTGTGGATTAAAACTGAACCAACCCGTAAATTATGGTTTGATTTGGTTTGGTTTGATTTGAAAAAATTTCAAACCGTATGAAGTGGTTTGAATTGAAAATATGATACAAATAGTCCAAATCGAACCACGTTCACTCCTACCAACATAGACAAATGCGTGCTTCAGACACATGATTTATCAAGTAATGGACTTGAACCCATATAACACAACAATGTTAATGACCAATGTAATACTAAGTAAAAAGTTCAATGATTATCAGTGAAATTAACCAAAAAAAAAAAGACAAACAAACTTTATCATATTAGATTTGCAGAGAAGATCGAGAAAGGAAGCAAAAAGTATAGTTTTCTTAGGGGGTTATGCATTTACATTGCTTGGGATGGGATAAAAGGTGTGGAAAGAGGAGGGAAAATGGGAAGGAAATTTTAATCCAGCTGTGCAGCATAATGATTGATTTTGTTTCATTGGACCATTATTGTCTGTCTGTGCGGGTTGAAATCATAATCGTTGGTCCACTGTCTAGTGAGTTTGATTGTCGTTTTGACATAATTTTTGATAAGTAATTATAGAAACTCAAAAGTCGATTTTGAATTTCTTTGATTATTTTTATAAAAGTAATTTTTTTTAATTGAAAAAGCTTTCAAAGAAAAATGATATAATATAACTTTCACTAAAAGTAAATTTGAAATAAATTTTATTTTTAAAAAATAGTTTCTAAACAAAAAATAAAGTAACTCTCCCAAAAGCTTTTCTACGGAAGCATCAACAAGAGTAAAAATCATGTCAAACGAGTCAGTAAGATTGCTTAACCAACTTATATACTAAACACAATTTTTTGAGTAATCTTGTTTATCACTTGTGGTGTTTAAATGATCTATATATATATTTTTTACATTTATCGTGTTGGACTCTGATATTTAAAGAAATTTGATTTATCAGCATTCAAAAGTAGGCTGTAAGCAAATAAAATAAAATAAGATGGCAAATAAAAACGACTTTCTAAACATTTACTCATAACTTGGTTAAAAAAAAGTTTTAATAAAGAGATATGGTCACATCAATCATGTCTCTCCAAGCGCCCCTTATTGACTGGGAGTCTACTCGCGTAGACTCCCAGCCAATAGGGAGGCCTTGTGGCCCCCTGTTCGTCTGGGCTCACGTGACTCTGGACGAATAGCAAAACTCGTCAAAAGATTGTTTTGGCCCTCAATTATGATGCTGGATAAAAAGTTTTACATTGAAACTTTGATAATTTATAACTGTGATGTTGGACCATGGCAAGGACAAAAATGATATTTGACGGAGGCATGAACGATAGCTTGTCAAAATGAACTGTGAAGAGTAATTTAGTTCATATTTCCCCGTTTCAATATTATCAGATTTTGTAATATGATGAGTTCTCGGACGAAACAGGCTTAATTCAACTTATCATTCCATACCAAATAAGTTGCTTAAACACTATTAGTAATAGATAATATTATTCCCTTTTGTTTTTTTTTTTTGCTAGTTTAGGTTTTGTATTAGAAAGAGAAATCGGCTTTCATATTTTTGCTCATATTTGGCGATCATTATTTGACTAAAATAATATTTTAAATCGTAATTTTTAAGAGTATAATTTAAAAAGTAGAAATTTTTTTTGAATTTACGCGCAAAATATTTTATTATATGAACATATAATTAAAAATGAGTATAAAAAAAAAAAAAAATTCAAATAATGGTAGTCAAACCGGGGCAACTTTTGCTTAGGCTGAAAATTCATGCAATTGTAATAGGAGTTGAAGGTAAAAGGTATGGTTTCGAGTTTAAATTTTTTTGATCACTTTTAGACGTGAAAAAGAAAAATTATTACACAAAATTCATGTCAACTTGATTCAATCAATTTTTTATAGAGACTGTTTATAATACAAATATATTTTTGCATTTTATATTTCATTACGTTTGAAGAAATATAAAAATGTTCAGACAAGATTTTACTATTTCTCATTTTTCCTTCGAATCCTTAAAGACAAATCTTAAATGGATTATTATTGGTGTACATAAGGAATACCATAATAATGTCCATCATGGACACATGATCCCCCCTATTGAAGGGGGTGCCGGTGGGCCACGCTCCCTTCAATAAGGGGTACCATGTGTTCATTATGAATATCATTATAGTACCCCATATACACCAAGCACAACCCATCTTAAATATTATAAATTGGAGAACTTTCTATTGGAAGAACGTGGCATATTATAAGAGGCTAATACATTAGAACATTCCAGAACCGCATTTTATGGATTACTAATTTTACATCTAACCAGAAAAAGTACTAGAAATATTTTATTACTTATATTTTACCCTAATAATAAAGGAAAACACATAATTAATTTTCAACTAAGATTAAAATTAAATTTTTAATAAATTTAAATAAAACTTGATAAAATATATGATTGAAAAGTCATCAATTTCATAAAATATGTGATTAAAATTAATTGTTAACTTTGACTTAAATTCAAATCTTGATTAAAATCACTAATGAGTAAAAGGCCAAAATAAAAACAAATAAATTAGACTCTGCTTCAGATGTTCTCAATCTCTCTGTCACGATCTTCTCCTGTTTGTATGTACCTGTAGTACATTGTACTAATACAATCTTCATAGTTCATCCTTCGCATCACTGCTGGAGCTCTTAATGCCTTCTTTGGTATTAGAATCCTCAGATGCCGGAGTTGAAGTTGGTTGCTCGAGCTTGAAAGGGATCGCCGCGTGTTTCTTGAGAAACTTGTAGAATGCAACAACTGTTCGATCCGCATCAACAGTAATCTACCCAGGTAATTGATAAAAAAAAAAGTCTAATTATAATTTTGGAAGCGGAGAGTCCAATCAACAATCCAAATGAAGCAAAAACATCGAAAATCCAAAATGAAGTTCTCAAACACTACTCACAGGATCGAAACTCTTGTTTCGTGCTGGGAAGAAGAGAATAGTGGGGAATCCATCGGCCTACAGAAAAAGCGTAAACAATTTTCTATTTAGAAGCGGTCTCTTCGACTATAATCCTGTTCCCAGAAAGACAGCTAAAAGACACAAAGAGTTGCTTAAACATGCTCTATTTTCAATCATAGTAGGAATACTATTTGAAAAGGAATCAGCGGATATTTTGGGGACCGAGGAAAATTTGCATAACGTTACCTTGGCCCTGGGGTGTTCATTTGTGGTTCCGTCCATTTTGGCTATAACAAGAGATTCAACGCCGCGCAAGTGCTTGGCGAGCTTGTTGTATGTTGGTTCAAGAGCTTGGCAATGGCCACACCATGGAGCATAAATCTGAACAAGAATTTATTGCCATACATTAGGAATGGATCTCAGACGAATATCCAAAAAGAAAATTGTACCTTGGGTATTTTACTAATCCTAACTATACCTCAAGAAGAACATCTCTAGACTCATCCAAAACAATTTCATCAAAGTTATTCCCAACGACAGTTTTTACATCGCCATCATTCTGTGATAAAAAGATTTGTGGAAAAAATTGATCAGCACTATCAAATGATAAATTGATCACCCACGAAAGATAAACGACTTACACTCTCGGGAATTGGATCTGACTTATAGAATGGTTTCAGCTTGTCTTCTAGGAAATCCTCTCCAAATGCCTAATAAAGAAGAAATAATCAGAAGCCACAAATTTTCAACAACAATGATACACCACTAAAATTTGTTGCAGGTAAGAAAAGGTGAGTAAAGAAAAAATTCTGATAAATCAACAGATGGAAGGGATATTGAGCCAAAAATGGAATGAAATGTGCAGTTAAAAGTTCCAACCTTAATTTTCTCAAACGTGACTTCCCCATCAAAAACATATTTCTTAGGATCATCATTTCCTGTGTATCCCAGAACCTATAAGAGGCAAATCAGCAGCTTAACATCTCATTGACCGTAAATTAACAGATCCATTGTTCAAGCAACAGTGGAAATGTAGAGAAATTGCAACAAGCATTGAGAAATGTTACTTTTGAAGCATCTCCAGTGACTCCAAAATAATCTGCTACAGGCTTTCCAACATCTTCATTGTCCATTTCCACGTGTACAAATATAAGCTGCATCACGTTGGAAAAATGTGTTGTAACAGAGAAAAAATTTCATCCCCACAGAAAAAAAAGGAAAAGCCTAATAAAAATTTAGCCTCCTTTTGGCAAATTTATAAATGGTTTATAAAGAGGTATAGTAGTGGGCTCACAAAATGTGTAGATAATAATGATTAGTAACGTGTTTGAAATTAATGTTCTTTGATTGGAATTATAAACTATTTATAAATTTGTATAGAAACGGAGGCTTGATGTTTCATTCAAGTGGTGCTTTTCAGCTTCTCTATCGTTTTTATCTATTCACATGCTAGGAAGATCAGCTTTCATCAATAAAAGTAAAAAGCCTTGCTTCTTCGGTGTGTGAGGTGAAACACGAATAACATAATAAGAAACAATAATAGTTCTGAGTTGATTAAAGATAGTAAAAATGGATATATATGCTGAACAAAAAATTAAGATTGTATTACTACATTAAGGGGGCTGCTAGATGCAATAATGAAAAAGATACGGGAACTCTTGATGCAAAACTTAAGGATAAGGTAAAACTAAAATCAAACGGAACAAGTTAAATAAAAAAGGTATTGGAGAATCCATCCAGCGGACCCCAAATAAGTATGATACAAGGCTTTTTTGAGTATTTGAAAAAAAGCACTTGTGATTCTCAGAAACTCCAACATGAAGAAGGGGATTTAATAGACTTCACCATGAATTCCTTTAACCTTTACCTTCTTCAACTGTGGAGAAATTTTTATTGGCAATTTCAGTGGCCATCTAGGAAAAGATGTTTGTCATTTCTCAAAGATTTACTTTCTGGAGCATAACATCTCTTAAGTGCAAATATCTGGAATTACATCAAGGGATGGAACTTGTTTTGGCATACAAGTCAACCTTGTGCTTGAAGGGGAGGAGAGAGAGAATGACTTCAACTGGTCTTCAGCAATATTGAGATTTAATAGAAGAAATTGATGTTTTGAGATTTTCAGTTAACCGAGGACTCAAGGGAAGCGATAATGATAATATCCTCATAGCAAGCAATTTTACCAATAGTGAAAATGTCGAAGGCACTATAACACAAAGCCCCACTCTTCTATTTTCTTTTATAAGTATCTTTGCATTGACTTCTTATGATAGTATCTCCAAATTGACAATTACACCATCAACTTCAACTCTTTAGAAATTTGCAGTACCTTTCCTTTGAAAAGTTTTGCAGCTTCTTGGAATGTTGGGACAACCTTGTCTGAATCTTTTGATGTGGTAAACAGCAACAGCTGAGAATAGAAAGCATAAAGGACAAGTCAAATCCTCCATAAGAAGCTCTCGGAAAAAAAAAAAAGTCCTCCATGAGAAAGGTGCCTTCATAATTACTAGTACCAGTTATTTTTAGGATATAGTAGTCAAAGCTAATTGAACGGCTCATAGCAATACCTGTTTCTTAATTGGGCTCTCAAAAATCAATGATGCACTTTCTCTGGTAAAAGTGGTAACTAGAGGAAGCTTGTTGGCAAAAACAAACTTAGCTATCGAGGACTTTGTGAACTGCCCATCTGAACAATTGATGAGCATAAATTAGAGAGGGAAAGAGGGGGGGGAAGAGAATTTGAGTTGGCGTTCATGTTGCAACTAACCATAATGGGTCACTTTCTCAGCCTCCTTCTTTAGCAAGACCAAAGCAGGGCGTTTAACATTGGGTTCCATGTGAAACATCTTTGCCACATTTGGGTTTGCAGTTTGGTAAAAATTAACATCATCATCAAGCTTTGATGCAGCAGCGAGCTCCTCGCTCTCAGGGCCCTGTATTTGTTAAGAACAACCTCCAGTTTCAAAATATAGATGATGGTCCACTCAAAAGCCTTGCAAAATGCCAGTGTAATGTAAAAGTATCCCATATTACTTTGAAAGAGTTGAAACATATTCACATATTCTTACATAATAAAGAACCGACGGTCGTTGCCTTAAATAACAAAATTAGGTATTATATTTGTACAAGTCAATATAGTATGCCTCATTACCGAAAGGATGACATGCATCAGAGACCTTTTTATTCAATATACAATGAATCAGCTGCAGAAGAAGAGAAGAAAAGTAACAGCTCGTGAATGACTTTGAGAAAATAAAACGACCCAAAGACCAACACCCAGTAGAAAGAAAGTGAGTCACTATCATGGAGACTGTTTTCTAACATGCAATAAACTCCTCCAGTCAAATTTGATGAATAGAATTCCAGAAAGAGAGAAGGTTTACGAAAGGGTCAGTTGAATACAAGACATCCATTCGTCACAGTATAGCAGCACTATCTATGCTTTGATAACACGATTTAGCTTAGGACTAAATTATCAAAATCATTACGACAGAAGAATTTTGGAGTCTACACGACCAGAATGTCACGATTCAGTGATTATCTGTCATATCAGTTACATAAATCATCAAAGAAAAGGCTATAGCAAGTGAACACATACTGCTAATGAATCGAGGAAACCCAAAACAACTTTACTCTCAGAGGTTAATATGCGCTCCGCGTCCTCTGTTGTGGTGATGTTGGATATGCCAGGTCCAATTTTCTTCCTAATCCAGGTCACAATGGCATCCCTGAATAAAAATAAATAGCCTTATCAAAATAAATATATAAAACATGGAAACTCTAAATAGATAACTAGAACAATATTTATTTGCTTGGCTATAGAAATCATAAAGCCCCGATCTGAAACACAAAAGAAAACAATAAGAAGTTTCACAGTATATGGGCTATGAATGTTTTCCAATTCGTTGAACTAAAACAACTTTGAACTCAGAAAATCACCCGAGTTTTATGGCATTTCTCTAAACAGGCCAACTTGATAAACAGGTTGCGAATTCTAAGAAGTATATATCACCGCTCACAACTAATATGCTAGCTCAGGAGATATTGACATTGAAATGCTACTCGAGAGATGAATTTCATGTCCTCACTTCAAAAGTACATTTTGGTACATGTCAAGTTAAAAATGGAGCTATACTAACTGAGTTGCAGGCAAGTAACAGAAAATCCGATAGTCAGGAAAAAGGTCAATATATTTTTATATAGCAATAGGTAAACTCGAGTTAGGCCATAATGACTGACATTATATTCCTCAATCATATGAGACAAGTATTTTTTTAACTAACCAATATAGGTTTTATAATCCGATCAGCAGAGAAAACTCGATTTAGCCCTCAAATAAGTATTAACCTCAATGCAGAAAGACAAAGCAAAATCTGAATCCCTTCGTTCATTTTAATAAGAAATTTTTAAAGCTGAAATCTTTACCCCAATTCTATCTGCGTATTCAAACCTTGAGTTTGGAATTTTTGATCCAACTCCAAAGTTCTCAATTTGATGCTGCAAAACTACAAAAACAATCTTTCGTAATTCTTTATTCTCCACAATATTGTAGAGCCAATATACCCCAATTTGAGCACTCATTTTTTATCATCATTTACTCATAAAAATCTGTAAAGAAAAAAAAAAAATTGGGGTGAAACGGGGAACTCACTTCGTTCGTTGACCAGAATAAGATTTATGTTCCCCATCGACAAAGAAGTATACAGTAGGAAACCCCTGAACTTCATACTTCTCCGCCAGTTCATTCTCCTCTGTGGCATCCACCTTCGCGAGTTTCACATTCTCCGCTTTCAGCTCAGTGGCAGCAGCCGCGTACTCCGGAGCCAGGGCCTTGCAATGCCCGCACCACGGCGCATAGAATTCCACCATCACGTACTTATTTTCATCGACAAAATCACTGAAATTCCCATCCGTCAAAACGAAGACGTCCTTCTCATCAATTTTGGCCATCTCGTCCTCCTCCTCATGACCGAAGCTCGACGGGGCCTCGAAATCATCGTAATTCTCGAACTCTTCATCTTCGTTGTCGGAGTATTCGGCATCGGAGTGAGGGTATTTCAACTCAGAGGTGATGTCGGTTTCGTCATCTTCAAGGAAACTGAGGTCTTCCTCGTCGTCAGTGACGGAGAGGGTGGGTGTAGAGAGGAGAGCGAACAAGAGAGAGCCGAGCATGAGGAGAAGAATGAGTCGACTCGGCATTTTTGGTTCGAGTTGTGAGTCTGACTCGGATCGGAGTAGGGGATTGACTGAGATCTGACTGACTATGATTTCGGTTTTATGGAGGAGGAAGAAAACGTCCTTACGAGAGTCGTACCGATGTTGAATTGACTTTTTGCGGGTTGTAACATCAGCTAATATATTAATACATTTTGCCCTGCTGATTTTGATTAAAATCTAATTTTTATTAAATTTTGATAAATTATGTGATCGAAAATGAATTTTCAAAAAAATAAATTTTGAAAATAAGACCAATTTGGGACTTTATTTTGATATATGATCCAAAAATTACCAATTCGTTCAATCTTTGATCCAACAATCGAATCGTGATTTTGTGACCTAATGGTTTATTCATGTTAATGGCTAAACCAAACTTGTTTACTATGCTCGGGGTTGAATGACAGAATTCGGATATTAGGGTTTGGATGGAGACAAAGTTCATGTTTGTTAACGATTAAAATTCAGATTTTAATTCAAATTAAAGTCAATAATTAATTTTAATATCTATCAAACAGAAGCAAAATCAAAATATTTGACGAACTTGGAGACGGGAGAATCCAACCATAATAGTCTAGATAGTGAAACTATGGAGCGAGGGCTGCGGTAGAATGAGCAGGGAAGAGAATATTTTGCCTATAATTTTTATTTATGGTCCACCCATCTATTGTGACTGCCCAAGCAGCATTATAGACTATAATGCTCTATTTTTAAAGTTAAAGACTAACTTACCATAGAAGTCATAAGCTGGGGACTAATATATAACAAGAAGAAAAAAGAAAAAGAAAAAAAATATATTTTATTCCACTGCTTCCCCTTTTCCTTTACCCTTGATAAAATCCACCAGTTTTCTCATTTTCTGCATCACGAAATTTGTTCCCCGATAGAATATTCGATTAAATCCGCCATGATCAGCGTTCTAGCTCAGGTCCTCGCAAATGAATCATATGCATAGTTTTGTATCTACATATGTGTATATTTATATGTTTGTGTGCAGGAGCGTTTGCTGGGCGCAGCACTGGGGAGCATATTAACGGGAGTGGTGATTTTTGAGCAACGGAAGAGCATTTATGAATCCTTCTCGCGGACTCAATCACAGGTTGAATTTTTTGTCTCCGCGATTATTATTATAATTAAGCTTATCCTTGAAGCCCTAAAATTCATAATAAAAGTTATTATTGTTATCCATTGGTCGGCTTGCTATTTGTCATCACCGATGACCATCTTTATGTTTAGATGGCATTGAGTAATAGGTCCAACAATCCGGGTTCCTTGTCCCAGCATTTAATTTGACGTACCACTGGTGCCAGAGAGAGTGATGATCCATCAGTATTATTCTTTTTTTATGGTTGGTGTTCAATGTACATCGTGTTTCAGTATTTAGCGTTTAGATGAACTTTTTATGAAAACTTTGGATGGGTATTAATTACTGTAGATTTGGGGTTTATGTTGTTGATATCTGTTTCAGTCTGGAAATTGTCATGACTGAAAATGAATGCATAGATAAAGAAGTTGGCATTGAATTTGCCAAATTAGTCTTTATTCTTGTGTTGAACACATCTAAAATGTTGAGCAAGCTTTTTGCACTTGTAAGGACTTGATTGGAGATTAAATCAGTGTATAATTACTGGAGACAATTGTTTAATGATTTATAATCTCCTCTTAAAACCAAAGAATATTAATGTAATTATTAAAACCTGCAAATTTTGCAACTAACACTGTACATTTCAACGGAATTGTAAGGTCTTAGAAGTGAGTAAGTATTATGAATAAAAAGGTCAAATAAATCCAAAATTTCTCATGTATGGGGTAAGAATGGCAGCTATTAACGTACCATGGATTCTGCCTCGAGCTATGCTTTCTCTATAGTGGAAGAAATAATGAAATATATTCTCCATATATCTCAATTGGTCAAATTCGAAACAATTGTCTTTGAATGAACCAAAGAAGCACTTTAAAGAATGAATATTATTGAAATTTTGTATGANAAAAAAAATATTGTTTTCATTGTTCAAATCCGAAATAATGTTTCTTAGTGAACGAAACAAGCACTTTAAAGAATGAATATTATTGAAATTTTGTATGAAAATTGAGTTGTCAGCGACTCAGCATTGTGATCTTCAGAGAGTAATATTCCTCAAGATTTTAAATTATGGATTTGTATAGAATTTTGGATAATGCATTGCCTTTGAAATTTCACAATCTCATTGAAAGACGCTGTTTGAAGTTGCAGCTTCTTGTCTTGTTTTCCTGTCAGAATTTTTTTTTTTTAGCAGAATGAAGTATACAATGTTATCTTGGCTCTTACCGTGCCATCCTTTTCTATGAGGAAGTATGTCACAACTCTGAAGAATGAGGGGTTTCATGGTACATTAACCAATAACAATAGAAGAAAATAACAGAGCTAACTAAGAAATGATTGAGCAACATAAATTTTAAATATTTTCAACCTATTGTAGAAGTAATCCCATAGTTGACCCCTACAATGGACTTAATTCTCTTGCAACACAATAATGAAAGATTTAGGGGAGAAATACGTTTAGATTCACACTCATGCACAAAAAAGGATCAAAATATCATTTTACCATTCTTATACAAGTATATTCACCGGTATTCAAGTTTGATTGCTAACTGGAAAATACTGTAACTCATGCTGTTGTATGACCCAATATAAGAGATCAGAACACCTAAAAAACAAAGTAACAAAAGATAAGGTACTTCTCTAGTGTGTTGGCACAAGTTTTGAGTCTCTGTGATGGTTATGAAATATATTCTGTTTTACACCATATTTTCGATTCTTTTTCAATGGGCAGCACCTTTCGAGAGTTGAAGTTAGACGTAATTGGTAAAGTGAGAATTGTAACTGATCTTGAGAACCCTCTTGTCCATATGGTGTTGCCAAGCTACCTTATCTTTTAGGTTTTCCCTGTGAATGCTTCTGATTCTAGTTAATTTTTTCACTTTAAAATGTTGAAAGCACTGGTTCATCATTTCCTTAATACATGTCAGACTGTCCTAGTTTTGGTCTGTGAATGTGACAAGGTGCCTCGAAACGTATTATAACACCATCCAATTGAAAGCAATTCTTTCTTATTTAATGCATTACAGTTTGGGCCAACTTGATGTGTGTATTTATTTATATGAATGGTGAAACTTTATTTTCCTTTCCTGAAAGTAGCATCTTAGAATAAAATGTCCAATGATTAATGTGAGGAGAGAAAATAAGAATACATTTAGTATAATATTTAATCTTTTTGTAACATTTTGGAAGAAAATAGTATAAAAGATCACGGGGAAGAGAAAATAGAGTAGTTGTGGTTAATAAAAGTACCAAGGAAAAAATATATAGGGCATGGTATTCCTTATTATGGCGACACCAATCCCATTGAATCCAATGTTAACCAGAAGGGAGAGAAAAGGGGCATGAAGTCCCACGAGCCCATTTCAAGCTACTTGAAATATTTTGTTTGCCTTTTTTACTATAAGATCAATTTTATTCTTTCTATATGACTAGAAGTTCTTGTTGGACATTTTGTAGCCACATGAGCCTATCTTTGGAAGAAGGTCCCGTCAAGAGCTTGCTCACATATGGAACAAAGCAGTGGACAAGACATTGGGACCTGTTATTCAGTCTCTTAGTTCACGTGGATGGTAAAAATGTTGGTTA
>CAIGRB010104965.1:0-10478 GCA_903798255.1 Fraxinus quadrangulata | reverse complement strand
TGTGTTATATTCACTGAAGGAATTATGGAATCTACTATTATCCCTGAAAGAAGACTTTAATCGTCAAAAAGGGGATCCTATCAACTCGTTCCACCCCATGTTATATAACCAAATCAATACAAACACAAAAAAACAAAAGGCTTTAAAACTTTAAACAATTCTTGAAAACTAAATAAAACCTAAGTAGTAACTGCAAAAACTTCAACCTAACATGATCTCACAATAAACCAGAATCAAGAATCAGTTTCAACTTTCTCATTCAATGCTTCAAGAAAATAAACTAAAAATCAATTAATCCCATCTACAAAAAACAGATCATTAATCAATTGAAGTATATTAATCAAAACCTCTACAAAAATAAAGACTTTTATCAAACAAATCGCAGTAGTCAGTCACAGATTAATACCTTTAATCAGGGTGAAAAATCAGAACATGAAAACTAGGTAAATATGACCTGGTCAAAAAAGAAAAAAGAAAACCTTAAATACCACGAGAAATCGGTCAATGAATTTATTGGTGGGACTTCAAAACAAGAACCGAAAAGATTTTCTTTTTCAATTATTTATATTTATTAATATGATATTGACAAGTTTTTCACGATGAAAAGCCAAAAGATGAGATTGATTGATTACCTGTACGACGGTTAAAGAATCCCACATTGAAGTCAGTGTTGCTTTTGTTCTGATTGTTTTCAAACTAATATATACAAAATTTCTTATTCTTTTTGGAAAGTATTTAAAATTCCTTAACTGTGTAGGATAAGGAGTCTCCGAGAACGAGGAAGTTGGATCTCAGAGGGAGAGAAAAAGGGTGACCGCGTTTGTTTCTGTTGCTTTAACGTGTATGTATTTTTTGTGCATCTATATGTATGGTTGTACGTGGGAGGATAGAGTGCGGTATTTGTTTTTTGGAGAAATTAAAGGATTGTGCATATTTTATTAATTAATAAAATGATATATAAATAGCAAATTATTAGAAAATATGGCATTTGAAAAGTCGCATTTCAGCAAATTAATATGCTATTCAAGACAAAATTCATAGCATTATCATGACAATAAGTCAATCAAGTCATTGCATTGTCTAAAGATAATAAAATATTTTAATTATGAGTAAATATGCAACCAAATCATCATTGGGGCATAAATGGGAGTGAAATTTTCCATTCCTCCCCTCGTATAGAAAGGGAATGGGGGTGAAACATGACATGGAGGAGGGCGGAACGAGAAGTGGAGAATGAGATTTTTGATCATACTACAAGTATTAATAATCTTGTTTTTTAATATATTAGTTTATATGAAATAAATATTTTATAGAGTATTTTTAATTTTTATACAGTACGTATATCTAAGTACATATTTGATTTCTCAAAAAATGAAGGATCAATCCAAGTCAAAAATTGACTCATCTACCCCATGTTTTATTGTCATTCTTTGGAAAAAAAAATATTTTGAATAGTAATTCTTAAGAGAATGTATAAATATTCAAAAAAATAATAATAATAAATAAATAATCCTTATCAAATGGGGGCTTAGACCTTCCAATCAAAAACCTAGAGAGGCAGATTGTGCAATTTACGTAACTTCACTGGGTGGCGGTCTACAGTTAAAATATAAATACGCCGTCGAGCCGACTTCACATTCTCCGGTTGGCCCGGGTTCTCTGCTCCTACTTTCGTCTACAGAACCCACACATCTCTCTCTCTCTCTCTCTCCAGGCACCATTTCCAGATCCAACCTGCATCGAGCTCAGCGTGATAAATTCCGCCATTGATACAGTCCCAGATCAAAATCCAATTGTTCGTTTTACATTCTGTTTGTCTATGTATATGTATATAATCTGTATGCACATATATAGATCTTGATTGCATAATGGATTCACCGCCTTCCCAATCGCCGGGAAGGTCCGAATCCCCGCTTGCAAATAGCAAAAGATCATCCAGTTTTACTTCTTCAGCATTATCGAAATCACTTTCTGATGCCAGCTGTCAGAGCTTTTCCTCAATCCTAAACAACCCCAGACCTTCTTCCTCCGTCGTGGGCTGGTGGTCCTCCTCTACCTCCGTACCAGCTCCCGAATTTACTCCTTTGCCCTCTGTTCCAAAGCCAGGATCCGAAATCACTCGATCCGACTTTCTTCCTTACCTGTCGTCTGTTTCAGAACCTCACTCCCGTTTTCAAGATATTCTCAAGCAGCATGATCGCGACCACCAGGTGCTGGATGGAGTTTCGGAGGGGGCTGCGGGTGAAGCGCTAGTGGCGTGTCTTAGGGAGGTGCCAGCGCTGTACTTTAAGGAGGATTTTGAGTTGGAGGATGGCGCGACGTTCAGGGCAGCGTGCCCGTTCAGGACGACGTTGGAAAATCTTGCTCTCCAGGAGAGATTGTCGCAGTATTTGGATGTAGTGGAGTTGCATTTGGTTAGGGAAATCTCGCTCAGGTCCAACTCCTTTTTTGAGGCGCAGGGGCAATTGGAGGACTTAAATGCTAAGATTCTTGAGGGGTGTGGGAGGGTCACGGAGTTGAAGGAGACTATTAGGCTCTTGGACTCCAACTTGGTGGGGTCTGCCAGGACGGTGCAGGAGCTCAGCTTGAAACGGGGGGATTTGATATCTCTGCACAACAAGCTTAGACTTGTGCTCTCTGTTAACCAGGCTCTCTCCACTCTTCGATTGGTAAGTTATTTCCAGTATTGTACCATATTTGGGTTGATTACATCTATCATATTTAGATTACTACCATAATTGTATAAGGCAATACTCTTTCTATATAATGCAAGGAATTCCGTAAGGAAAGATCATTCTGTCTAAAGTATGTCATGGTATCAAAGCCTGCCTTGTGGGGCTTTATACTGAATCCTCGATTTTCTTTGAGCCTAACTCAACTTCTTTTGTGTGGGTTTCTTGTGGTGGTCAACAATTTACTTAATTTTTGTCCTCTTGTGGTGGTCGACGGTTGATAGAATTTTTGTCAACGTTAACAATGGAGTTGTTGAATGAATTTAATTACATTTTACTTAGATTATTGCAGTTGAGCCTTTTGAGTTCTTTTGTGGGCTGTCCATTTGGGCTTATTTTGGAAGGGTGGATTGTGGTTTGTGCGTGTAGTTATTTTTGGGCTGCCCAGTGGAGTTGGGCCTTTGAATTCTTTTGTACATCAGTCAATAAATTGATATTTGATCATCTAATTTCAATTTGAAGGGGAATGTCAATGAGATTGACAGAGGTAATGGAAATTAACGAAGATCGTGACTTAACATAATTATATATATATAATTGTATTTATCATATTTAGGTTGATTACATTTACTCTATTTAGATTGATACCATAATTGTATAATCTAATAATTTTCCTATATAATGCAAGGAATCTCTCAAGGGAAGGTCATTCAATCAAAAGTTTGTCAAAATGTTCCCCCTTTTGATTTATAGTCCTTGTTTGAAAGAGACCTTCAAATAGTCACTTTTCCCTTACACTCATTTTCAACCACACATTCTCTAAAAAAAGTAAGATCATTTTTCATGTTCCCTCAAAATTTCACTTTTCAAAAAATTACTTTCATACAAGCAGCTTGAAACATCTTCTTTTATCTGTAAAATACCCATTACCCTATTGTATTTCAAATAAATATGAACAAGATGTTTACATTTGAGAAAGATGCCAAGGAGTGGACACTATTACCAATGACACCGTGGATTTGTTTACAACAATGCAAATTTCACGACAAAAATCTTGCTTCACATCTGGAGGTGAGCATTATATATATGATGATATTGGGGCAACCCAAATGCAAATTCTCTATCATGATGACAACAACAAGAAGAAACTAAGTCTCGTTTCAATCAATTTGGTGATATTATCTTTCACGATAGGTGAAGCAAAACTATATTGGATCTGCGAGCCTAAAATGAGATTCATCAGTGGACTCAATATAGTGTAAGCTGTCAATTATTATTATTACAATATAATGGCTGTCAACTTTCGTCCTGTCATTTAATGGTTCCCATTTAGCTTTTGTGTTCATTTACCCTACCCAGCCTCTTTGTGATTAGCTTTTACCTTATCTCTGGTTATATTGTTGATGGTGTTTTGCTTCTAGACAAGTACTTATGGGCATTCCCAGTTAGTCTGTGGCTTCATTTTTTAATTTACGTATTACTAACGAGCAACTGTTAGCATGTTGATGTACCATATCCATTGTCTATGTGCAGCTTGTCGCGTCCGCAGATTGTGTTGGAGCTTTAGACATTACTGATGATTTGCAGCATTTATTGGTATGTCTGTGGCTGATGATTCTTTTTGCTTTTCTGTTTATGATTGCTTAAAATATCTCACTTTATAATCGTGCTGATTATTTGTTTCTTTCATTCATTTTTTTAATATATATAAGTTGTGGTGTGAGTTCCATAACTATTTTCTTTGATTGGGAAGATTTTTTTTTTCCTGGTAATTCACAAATTTGATAATTGACTCGAGGTTTAGAACCCTTTTAACTCAGTGGTAGAGTAACTCCGTGGTAAGGCGTAAGTAATCGGTTTTAATCTGGTTAGGGGCTTTGTTTTTCATAAAAAGTCCAGTTGTGGTATTTAGAAAATAGAGATATTTGTTTTTATTTGGAATAAAAATGTAAACTTTCCACAAGATTGGTTTGAATGATTACCTTCGTAGTTTTGCCTTCTCCATTGTTTATGTAATTTCTCCATTTTCAACTGCAAGAATTTGAGAATGCTTTTTCTTTTATGCCATGTATATTTCTTCATTCTTACTGAAGTAAAAATCAATATAAAGTATGACAATATAAACTTAGTTTAAATGTCTAAAGCTGTGTAGCTTCCTTTTTTTCTTTAAAAATAAAAAAATAAAAATAACGCAGTGCAGAAATATCACGAGAGGAAATTGTAACTGTTTGGACAGAACTGGCAAGAACAATAATGGCCTTCTGATGTTTTTGGAAACTACTACAAATACTTTTTTCATAGTAGCACTCAATTAGGCGTATCGTAATACTTAGCAGAAGAAATAAATAATTGAATACTGTGGCCTACCTTTGGATTCATTTGATTTGGTGCTTTTACTATTCATACTGCACAATTCAATTCTTACAAATATTTCTATGGCAGGGGAGGTCTGTTCTTTTTAGCTTCTCATTTATTCTCTTTCATTTACCTCCTTTCTTCCTAAAAACACCAATGCTTATTATTTTTGGTAGGATGGTGATGAGCTGACTGGTTTGCATTGCTTTCGTCATCTTCGGGATCATGTAGCAACTTCAATAGATTCTATTAACAGGTTAGTATTTTGTGCTCTGGGATGAAGGTTCATGGCTGATTCTTATTTTTCTAGTGTTGCTGCTGTCCAGCTTAAGATAGCTGTTTGAATGTATTTTTCTCCAATATCTGTTCTTTTGAGGAGACTTTCCTACTGTATTAGAGGTCATCTGGTGCAAGCCTTCAGGAGCATAATTAAAAGCTGGCTGTTATCGGTTTTTGGTTCCTACTGATTGCCTTTTCTGTTGGTTTTTGCCCTTGGTTGTGGTGGTATGTTAATAATCTCCGACCTCTCTGGTCCACATTAAAAAATGCTTCTTTATAAACTGATCTGGAGGTCTTACATTCTTCTCAGTAGCAATCACTTACCACTTTCAGACTTTCTCACCAAACATATTTCGTTGATTAACAGCCTGGTATTTGTTTTTTTGGTCTTTGGTGTATCCTTTTTCTGCTGTCTTCTGTACTGTCTATAAGTTCTGTGTCTTGTTATATAAGATGTCCTAAAGCTTGTATTCCTGCTGCGTAGATTGTGAAAATTTCAACAAAGCTTTTCTTTGGGTATGTGAATGACAATATTGTCATAATTATTTGAATGAAATACTGAAGTTTATCTAATAATGTAATAGAGTTGTACAAAGAAGTTGAGAGTGAGGAAGAAATATTCTTCAGAGAATAAGCCTTTTAGTTGCAAATAAAGTTCTTTAGCAATTAACATAAATGGTGAGTGTAGCCACTTAATACTTTTTGTTTCTTCAGAGCTTATTTTTGAATGCTTGTATTATTGTACATGCTTTAGTTCTCGATTTTTAACTCTTTCACTTGATTCTCAGGAGTTGCTTTAAATTGAAATTAATTTCTTGTTTCAGTATACTACATTTACCCAAACATTAACTTCATTTTCACGTTACACTTGAATTTTAAAAATTGGCCAATTGATCATTGTTTTCTGGCCAACAACCTAAATTTACGTTACATAACAGATTTTTTATAGTTAACACACATTTTGATTATGGAATTAGATGCAAGGTAGCTTGGTATTTTGACTTATCAAATTCATTCTTGTAGCATTCTTTCAGCAGAGTTCATCCGTGCATCTTTGCATGGTGCTGATGATCTGGAGGCATCATTAACAAGGCATAGCTCAGCTTCTAATGGAAGAGATAATGAAGTAAGCATGAGATATATGTGTGCTTACCTTTAGGTTAATATGGATGCCTGTTTTAGCTGCACCCACACGTAATGCTGATGTCTACAATTCCATAAGCTTTCATGTCTTGGATTCCACTTCTTTCTGTGCATGGGAAGAAGTTGTCATAGAGACTACTCTCTGTGCATGGGAACAAGAGTTTGTCATAGAGCCTACTCATTTCAGGCTCTTTTGTTCATCTGTATTGCTATCATCTAGTGGTTTTCCACTGTATTGTTCTAGATATGAAAATATTGCTTAATGGTTGATAATTCAACTGATAACTTCTGAAATGCTGAGGTTGCTGTCTGCTATGTTCAGATATCAATATCTTTTGATTTCTTTTTCTTGGGTTTTGGTTGATTCGAAAGATGCTTACCTTTGAAGTTACCTGCACTTTCGCTTACAGTATGCTGATGTGCTCTAGCTGATTTTCTGGTTCACCTTGTAATTTGGGGTCTTGTTTTCTTGATCGTTGTCCTTATGCAGTGTGTTTCTTGTAGCCTTGCTTTACTGTTTTTGATTGTTGTCATGTCCTTTTTAGCAGTCTGGAAGCTTTCTGATTCTGTCTCTTTGCTTCCTCGTTTTTAAATTGTTGTCATGTCTGTCTTAGCCCAGTAGTTACTTTCTGTTTCTGGTTCCCTATAACTGCTTCAAACAACTTTTTGATGAAGACTAATATTAAAATAATGCAGGTTAGACTGGAGGAAGCGCGGATTTCTAATTTTCAAGACCAGCTTCTTCCCCTTATCATTGGATTGCTTAGAACGGTCAGTTCCACATTTATAATGTAACAGACTATTTACCTACTAATCATCTGAGTGGTTACTTGCCTAGCTGAAGTTCATGATGCCTAGATTGAAGAATCGTCTCATGTCTGATGCTCATTTCAGGGAAAGCTACCTGCTGTGTTGAGAATATACCGTGATACACTTTCTTCTGAAATAAAAACTTCAGTCAAACTGGCAGTTGAGAATATGCATTTGGAGTCAGATTCTGTTTCTGGAGATGGGATGGTGGATGGAGATGGTGGGTTCACTTGCATATTGACCCTTCATGAATGTTTGATTTTTAGACTAAATAGCATATACACGCCTAAAGTGACATCCACTTTCTTCTTTCACTTTTGATGAGCAATTTAAATTTCAGTATTGGGACTTGGTGTATCCACTACATAAGCAAACCAGCTTTGCTAAAAGTTCTTAGCTGTAAACTCTTACCTTTTTGTTCTGATTACATGCTAAATAATGATTCAGGTGGAGGCTCATCACTAGGAGCTAAGTTGAAAAGTCTGTCACCTGATGGCTTTCTTAAACTTTTGGAGGAAGTTTTCATGATTGTACAGGTAATGTATACGTTCCCATTTCTCCTCCATCTTCAAGACTATATTTATCAACAATAAACATATTACATTCCATATGACATTGCTTCTAGTGGTGTAACTGCGATTGATGATCGTTGCCTAAGTTCTTGTACAAAATTTATAAATTAGCAACTACAAGTTAAGTACTGCCTACTTGATCCATGATTCTTCTTTTGGGGAAGCAATGATGTGATGGAATCTTTCCTTAAGAATGAGAATGCCTTTTGTATGATGTGCTCAGACGTCTAGCCAATACTATATTTTAGATCAAAACTTGGCTTCTATTTGGGAAGAATTTATAAACGTTTTAATTAATTTCTTTTGGTGTGATGGAATCTTTCCTTAAGAATGAGAATGCCTTTTGTATAATGTGCTCGGAAGTCTAGCCGATACTATATTTTAGATCAAAACTTGGCCTCCGTTTGGGCAGAATTTATAAATGTTTTAATTAGTAAATAGATAGAAATGAGGGGTGGATAAGTGAAGGGTACTTGTTATAAATTTTGCCAAATGGAGGCTTAATTTGGCTAAATACTGGAAAGTCAACAGTGCCATGTGCACAATACAGTGGTAAATAGTAACTCTTCATCTATTAGTTCTTTGGATATAACTTGGTGTAGGCTGTCTAAAAAAGAAGAAGCAATGGAAGTGGACGATTATCAGCTGATATTTCCTTAGTGTGTCTGGAAAGCAAGGAATTACTATATGGCTAAAAGGTCTAAATATAGGGAAACGGGGAAGAGGGATTACGAGGAATAAAGATACAGGAAAAGACGAAAGTCTGAAGCTATGCTGCTTCCGATGGATAGTTCCATGAACAGCAATTTTGGAGAACTAATTCTTATTTGGTTTGTCATGTTGTGGGGAATCAAGTGCAAAGAGGGAAAGGCTCATGGAGAAATAAACACCGAAAGAGTTTATAGTGCAGAAGAGCATTAGCAATTGTTATATAATTGTACCCTGGGTCTCTAATCAGAGCTTCTTGGCTTTTGAAAAAAGATAAGCTACTGCTTGTTAGATTTCTTTTAAACATGAACTTTAGGATTCCCCTGGGAAATCAGATTTTAGTTTAACTTTATAAGGTGAATCCCCTACCCCAATTGCCAACAATTTTTCACATCGATCTTTTCTCATTTCACACAATATCTGCACGGCCTCTTTTGTTTGTCTTCTCGTACTCAATTCTATTTCGCTGTGTTTCTCAAGATTCTGCTCTGTCCCTGCTTTGTTTTCTCGACTCAAATAAAATTTATGGTCATGCATCCTATTATTTTTGTGGAAAATACTTTCAGGCCTGTTAATGTTGTGCACTAGTCCATGAAATTTTGTTTTCTAGCCTTTCTCGAGGATCTATATACTTGGTATTTGCATCGGTTGATTGAATTGACTCAAAAATTTTAGCGTCATTCGTCGAGATTTACTTTGCATTCTTGGTACACTCTTGACTCTAAATTTGGCCCGATGTTACTTGATTCTTTCTTTTAGTGAATGCAGGTACACTTGATGCGGGCTTCTGATGTTAAAAAAGCAATAGAGTGGATCATGGGCAATCTCAGTGGTCACTATGCTGCTGCTTCAGTTGCTGCTGCAATTGCACTTGGTGCAGCTGCTCCAGACACAACAGAGACTTACGGGCACGGTAGTTCAATTTTATCACAATCTTCCGAGGGGAATGTTACCAGAGTTCCATCTATCCAGGGACGGGGAAATGATACCACAAGTCCATCAAATCTTTCAAGAAACTTCCGGTAAAATTCTATTCCCTTTTGCTGATATAGTTGGATACACATTTCTTTGGCCGCTTATTCAGCTGGCAGGGAAAGAGAAGGGCAGTGGAAAACTTCTTTTGGCTCATGGGTATTCGTTAAATCTGTAAATTTTTCTCATTGAGATTTAAAGCAGACAGAGCTTGAATAACGTAAAGCACCCTGTAATCATGGCTAGTTTTACTGGATATGGGGGAGGGAAAGGGTTTCGTGAGCGATGTGAGAAAAGGTTGTTGCCAATGGAGAAGAGAGGTTAGCCAATCCTTCCTGACGAATAAACTTAACTGATTCTATCAACTCTGATTCCCTGACCAGGTTGGATAAAGGCTGCATCCATCCATAGTAATTAGAATCACAGAATTCGGCTAGCGTTTAAGGACATCAGATGTTCCTCTACTACACCCAGTTCTAGCAAATCTTAATACAATGCGAAAAATTATGTATATTAATTGCCGAGGGATGTAGCTTATTCTGCCAAAGAGAGGTCCTTGAAAATGCTGGCATTGAATAGAAAGAACTTTTAGAGTAACTTTTGTACAATTGGTATGGTTTTGTCTTACTTTCTTTACATTGAAAATTAAATAACAGAGAAAAAATTATGTTCGAGTTATCAAGTGATGAATAGTATCAGATATAAAAAGCTTTGGTTAGAGTTCCCCTCAAATGAATGCCTCTCAAGGATTGATATATGTAACTTGAAGTTGATTCTTCAAATACATCAGTGCTATGATTTATTTTCTGAAATAACAAATTTGAGGGCCAACTACATTGCCTATATGATTCTGGAGACATTTAGAAATGAAAACGGACACGTTTACCGTGAGAAATGCACTCACGCTTAATTAAACATATATTTTACCTTTTTGTCGACAGAGCTGATATTTTAAGAGAGAATGCAG